>JAYRCO010000326.1:0-30495 GCA_037042815.1 Ceratobasidium papillatum | reverse complement strand
TATTAGATAATCTATAAGTGCGATAGAGATTTGGATGCGCAACGTACGCCAAGTTGGCCAGAGCAGTTGCATGAGGGACCGTGACCGTACTACCAGGACAAACGTTCAAGTGCTTGATTACGTTGTGAGAGAGGAGTTTGACTTACCTGAGGGCACATTATGAATGAGATCACTTGGGGAAACGTCGGTGGTGAAGAGGAACTAGAAGGGGAAAAAAATGACGGGTATCAAGCCCATCATCTAGCCTTATATGCGGGCCAGTAGCAGAACCCCCAAGCCCATAAGCTTGAAACAGAATTAACAATCCAGGCGTTGAGTAATGCTGCAATCGCGATGTCAGGCAGTGCAACATGCCATAGCCATGATGCATCAGACGCCGCACTTCTCTGCTTTGTGTACTCCGACAGATTACCTCGAGGCTTCCAAGCATATGCCAAGTCTAGGCCTCTGCCGAGATAAACGCAAAAGGGGCAATAACACATTGCTGCATGGTCCTTTTTTCTTTGAATAACTACTTGAAATGGATGAAGCAAAAATGCTTGGCTCTATGGAATCGTCGGAGTTGGAGACTGATGTGTTATAGGCTCACCTGGCGCATGGAGCACACTCACACCCGGTTACTTCTATTCTTACAGAATACCAATCACGCGGAGCTAGCAAATTGTCAGTGGGAGCAGGTTTACCGCAGAATAGCATATAAGTAAACTGAACATCACGAATTCCCCATACTCAATAGTTTCATGAGAAGGCAAGGGGTTGTTATTGTAGAGAGACAATGAGGACACCGCCACATTATTCCCATTGCTATGAAAATAAGCTAGTATGCGACACACAGATGTCAGATTAAAAGTAAAGCACCATACAAGACGTGATTCAAATAGCGCACTATGGTCTTGCAAGTGTACGACGCTAAAACAAGCCAGCATAATGTCGAGAAGAGAAGCTGACAATAAAACCACCTGTGCGTATAAATACAAGGCCCTTTTACAGAAATTAAATAGCAATTGAGAGCAATGTTTGACGGGTCACATCTGTTAATGTTCCCAATCAACTAACATGTAAAGTGTCATAGGAGCACCTGACCCACCAGTTTCGTTCACAGACTCAAACAACTCGCGTAATCCATGGAGATGCCAGCCAGCGACAGGAGCCCAACTTCGTAGGTTATCCCACTCATCCATAGCTCCCGCCATCTCTGCATTTGATTCAATCGCAGCTTCCAGGTTCAAGCTAATCATAGCCATGGTCGTATAACCACTGACATGTACAAGTGTTTCTGTGTCAAGCTGACTAATCAAAGTCACAACTTGATGTATGAGCAATGGCAAGTCGTTGAGCTTCTTTGGATTGGATGATTTGTTTTGTATGACTAGTTGAACTGCAGCGAGTAGCCCTGGAATTGCCTCCTGAACAAGTTTTGTTTCTTTGTCCATCGGATGCTTCAGTGCGTTTTCTGTTGCGACTCTGATTATATCTGAAATGAACTCAAGGGTAATAGTAGTATAATCGGATATCGCTGCGATATCAAGAAGCGTTCTGAAACCATCGGTTTGGTGCATAAACACAGAAACGTAGGCAACGCCCCCACCTAACCGAAATAGTAGCAATGGCTCAAGCTCGGCAAACATAGATCGCACCTCCAAGGGATGCTCAGGTACTCTTGCAATGAGGCGTAACAAATCTAGCAGGCCCTCTGGGGCAACCATGTGTTGACCCAGTAGCGATCCTTCGTTATATTTGATTAGTAGAAACTGCAAGCACTGCCCGAGCGCCGTTTGGCTCAAGTTATGGCTATGTAAAGTTGCCGTCTGAATAAACAAATTGAAAAGCTCTTTGTGCTCCATCACCATATAACGCATCATTTCACGTCCGGATTGCGTATTCGCTCTATTGAGTAGGGCTGTAACAGCTGTATCTGCAAGATGTGAGACTTGTTGGCAGTTGACCAGAGCAAGAGCTAGGACTGTCACGCATAAAAGTTGTCCCAGAGATTCAGCAGCCAAATACCGATCGTCGTGCAACCTACGTCCTTTTGGCCAAAAGGACAGAATCCGGTCCACATACCCGTTGTCGAAAGTACACTCTAAAGACCTATTCGCTTTATCCAGCCACCTCTGGAGCAGAATAGGCCCAACCGCCAGGGAGGTTTGCACTGCAGCCATTTCAACCTGAGTCACCCTTTCAACACTTGGACCTGACAGGACTTTTATCAGAGCAACAAGCAGGTTGTAATGACAGTCTAGATCCAAGGGAGTTATAGAACGACTAGCCCCGGTACCGACTAGATCAACTACGAATGCAGTGCAATCCGATGTGATATTTGACCACCGGTTTAGTTCAGAGTTCTGAGCCGCTTGGAGAGTTGAGTTCAAGAGGTACACCAAGGTATATGAATCAATATCAGTTTGGCCATTGTTGTAAAGGTCTAATAAGATTCCGACGCGAGCTAACGCACAGCGATAGCGGTCCTGAAGTTTCGACAGAGCGATCAATCGGTCGGGAGCAAGCGCCCTATGGTTTTGTGTGTTGATTATCCAGAGTTCGGCATCTCCGTCATCGCTATCCAGTGAACTGTTCTCGGATGAATTATTTTGGTGTATGGGTTGTCTAGGGGTGTATGTAGAGGACAAGCCTGAATTAAAATGATATATGCTCGCAATAGTTGCTGTGAGCTGAAGATCCGCGGCCGTGAGAAGCGCATAGGATTCAGAAGTAAACACCGGGCATTTGTTATTCCATACGGCGTCTATAGCACTGAGCGCCCGTCGTGCAGGGCCGTTGGTTGTCTGGAATAAACCAAAAAATCAGCGATATTATCAATAAAACGTGTCAAAGGTCATAAACGCTTCTACCTACCTTGTCGCTCTGCTGCTCTGCCGGGTTGGTATACAGAGATCTCTCTCCTCCTGTCGCCTCAAGATACCGAACGAGGGACGGTAGAGCTCTGCTATATCGCGCCACATTGGCTCCCATAGACCCTTCGAGGTCTCGACGGTGATGAGTATTAGCCTCGTGGAGTAGAGTACAAATTCGGTCGAATAGCTTGTGCGTTAGATCCCACGGATAGGATGCTAACAGAGCAGGATAGGGTATTATATCTACGCTAGTCATAACACCTTGAACTCTGCTTGAATTGTTCGGCTGCCTATCTTGTGCGCCAGAATCTGTACGAGGCATGGCCGGTAGCTTCTCATTATGATTGAAAGCAAGCGACGTAGTTTCGACCAGCCGCAGTCCAGCCAGTGCTTGAAAAGCGCAATCGCTAACTGCAGGGTCTCGTGAATTTTCCGTCAACCATGATATAGCTTCCAAGTCGGCACGTGGTGTTCTCTCCACCACCTCGAGGTCACTTGCAGGATTCGCTTGAAATTTGTTTTGGTACCTCGGACGAAGTCGCTGTAGTACGACGCCCAAATATTTAGAAACTTGAGTCACAAACGGACAAGACTGATAGATAGCGCCTAGCACAGTAGTTGCCAAGTAAAACACGAGCACAATAGCCGATACGACAATTCCAGCAATCGCGATAGCAGTATCGAGTGTCCAGAGGTACACGGCTAGTCCTAGAGAAAATAACAGCAGGGAAAGATGTAATATGAACGGAAGCAGGTCGATAATATGGAGCGCTTTCCACTGGTCCATTTTCGTTAACCGCTTCTGGTGCATATGCGCATACGCTCGAGCCGAGCGCGGACGAGACGCGGTAAAAGCGACTAACCACTCTTTGGCGAGCATAGCGATCAGAGCTGCGGCGAGCGACAGGGATAAAGATGTGAACCACAGTCCGTTGATCCATCGAGCTGAAGCAGGCGCCTCAAACGTCGGACGCTCGATTTGAGAATTTTGAGAAATGGCGAGAAGTAGAGTAACAGTGATCTCGCCCGAGTCTTGCTGTAAAAGATTTTTCGACTCGATCAAGAACGCGGCCAAGACGGCCGAGAAGAGCGCAGCCTATAGCCACATTATTACATAAACAAAGAACTGAATATGGAGAACATACGAAAAGGAGCATGACGTCAAGGTTGCTGTTCTTTTCCTTGACGAGTTCGGCGTCGTGTTCGCTTGCTTCGTTGACGTATAGTTGCCAGATGCCGGCATCGGGCGCTAGTTCTTCACCTGGCTTGTCACTGGCGAGACATTCGTAAGGTTTTGGGAGGGTAGGATGAGGCTCGGTGGTTCCAAAAGGCGGATGCGACTGAGCGTTGCCCAATACCTACACGATGGAGCTGATTTAAAGACCATAGCGGTAGGATGAATGTTACGGACCTGATCGGCTAAGTCTTTTGCATCCCCGCGTGATTTGAGTCCTGCAATCTTCAAATGGCTCAAATACACAACTGCAGTCATGATGGTGGCATATATAGTCGATGATTATATAAATGCAGGAGATCTGGATCAGTTGGCTGGATTTTTTAGGAATACGATGGTAGTGTTGCGAGGATAGGCCACCACTGGCGTGTCAGGTGAGCCTTGTTTATGCTTGCTGATCACACGCCACCCAAGGGTCCTTTGTGTAGACGCTTTCTTCCCTTTACTCTGTCACATTTGAATCTCGTCTACATGCTCCTAAGCACCGAAAACATCGCATTTAGCGCTTCTGTGTTTTTCTACGAACCAGTGACTACTATTATGATATCGATATCTGTATATGGATCCTATCGAGAATGTTGACTTAGGTTCTGTACATACTCACTCTTATGGCAAAACCGCCGGGCACGCATTGACATAGAGAACCGGATAAATGTCAATACGTGAGTAAGTGTTCAAAGGCGCCCATAGGCAAGGGCTGAAATCACCGCGCTTACAGCCGCTGATCCAAAACATGTACTGCATCAAGAGCCTGCCAAGCGTCGGCGAGGTTACCTGATGAAAAATAATCATAGCTCGTTTGGGATGCACAGACTGAAAATGTGGAGGCTTTTTTTGACAGTTTCAGTCCCGTGCTCCGGTTGTAGCACGGTGTACCCCGGTTTGGAAGGCGCTTAAACGCATACAACCGTAACGATTTTCCGTTCCGTTCGATTCATCACTTGATCATGAGGTTTCGTGCAGCGCATCAATGAGATTGGCCCATTGAGAGGGCTCCGATGCGCCGGATCACTCACGGACGTTCTTGTTCGAGCGTCGTTTAATTTGCATACCAACTACGCTTTCATTCAAAATAAAAGGACTTCACTCCAAGTGAATTCTCCATCAGCTCACAGTTCACCTTACGAATAGTTCACAATGCGCTCTACAGAACTCCTCGTCTGCCTGTTCTTCACTCTTCTCTCTGTCCTCCAAATGACTTTTGCAGAGCCTATTCCTACCGTCGAGGAATTAGGGTGGAGCGGCCCAGGCACTGCTCCGAGCTCCAACTCGACTACAACTCTCGAGAGTAGTTTGGTTGGTAGCAAGCCCAAAGACAAAACTTTATACTGCCCAATCAACCATCTTTTCTGCCATAAAGACATTACTTGGTGCTGCCTAATAGGTTATGATTGCTGTCGAAAGGGATTGTGTTGCAAGCCCGGGTAAGCTGCTTCTAGTTTTTAGTGATTTTATTTATTGAGGCACACTTGATAGATATTACTGCTACCAGCGAGCATGGCCCCGCAGTGGATGGGGATGCTGCCCCAATAATGAGACATGCATTTGGGCAAAGACTAACAAGGCAAGTTCAGCGCGCCCATTGCCGGACCACTTTTTGACCTTCGATAATATTAGGACAAAGACAATGGCGCAGATGATTGATTGCCTGTATTGACACCCCTATACAAAATCTCGATTGTTCCCAGTTTTTGGTTTGGACCGATATTCCGGGTATGACATGAACGCTATGGTTGCGCTGTATCATCCCTTCTCGTGTATTCTAAAGTTTCAACTTTTCTGCTATCATATATACATATCTCAGCTCACTTGGCTACGTCAAAACTACACGATCAATTGCGTTGACTAAGCACGCGAATAGGTCTAGATCGTTTGAATTCACGAAAAAAAACGCCTTGTAGATGAGACAGACCGCCGCCGATCCACTACGAAACAAATTCAAGACCTGCTCGCGGAAATCTATCAAGACATCAAGCTTTAATGACTGCTCGTTCTATGTGGAATCGGGCGTACAGGAGATGGAACGAGGCTACGGCTTACGGCGCGGCTACCTAAAAGGGGACAGAGGGAAGAGAAAGAAATACGGTCAACTAGTGATTGTACACCAGGCTACGATGCTTAAAACGGACCTAGTGTGCCCCTTGCAAAACCATCAAATTCGTGACTCTAGCACTTACATCTGGAGAAACTATTTACCAAAGCCTCTATCCGATTACGACGGCTGGCTTATCCTACGGCAGCCCAGAGGAAAATGAGCAGCGAACGAGCGGTCTGTTTGTCCTCGTTGGTCGCACGCCACCTCAGACCCAACACAAAATTCCGATCCAAAAACAAACAAATCCATTGAAACAAATCTCTATATCCGAATACATTTCCACATCCAAATCTAAATCCATCATACAGTCAACCTTCAACCCGTCCCTCCAACCACCCCCTCACCCACTCCATCCCCTCATACCTCCACACCCTAAGCACAGCTCGAACCACAACCTCCTCACTCGCTTCAGCCCTTCCGAATCCCCCAAGACACCTCTCCCTGTACTCCGCCTCGGGAATATCAAGCAACGTAGCAACACTTTTGCCCCTCAACAAAGCAGGAAGAACAATCAACGCCGAAAGCTCTTCACGCTCTTCCGTGCCGGTGGATTCATCGCCCGATTCTCCATCGACGAGATCAACGATGGCTTGTTTGTCTAGTGTCGATGCGGAGAGGAGTGTGAGAAGCTCGGCGAGCGTTCGGAGAGCGTCGAAAGCTTCTCCGACGGCTTCTCGTGCGTCTTCTTCGGTGGGCTTTGGAAGTGCGTCTAGTAGGCCTACGACAACGCGTGCGTCGTGTGCGAGTTGAGCCGCGGGGCTTAGTACGCTTGGTGGAGAGGACGGTCGGGAAGGCGGCAAGAGGAGACCGAATCGGCCAGCGGGAGGTGTGTTGGGAGGAGTCATGCGTTTGGTCAAGGATGCTGGTAGAGCAGACCCAGACCCAGAAGTAGACGCTGTAATCGAACCGATAGAGGGTGTCTTGCCGAGCGCTTGAGGTTTAGACGTCGTAGGAGTTGAAGATTTACTCGGTCCATGAGCTTTACCGAGGAAACTCGTCCCAGACGACCCCCGAGTAGGCGATCCACCTCCGTTCGCAACGACAGGAACAGCAACAGACACAGGCCGATGCGAAAGCGCAACCATCGCGCGCCACACAACCGCAATCCCCGTCGCCGCCAAAGCCCCCCTAACAACCGGCCCCGGCACACTCCCCACACGAGTCAGAACACGCATCGCACACGGCATCGCAACCTGCAACGCAACAATCGCAGCTCCCGCGCCCTTTTTGGCATTAAGAGAAATAGGTTCAGGAGCGAGTTCGAGCGCATCGACAAGCGCTCCGAGCTCGGTTCGAACGGCCGCAAACACGGGGTTCACCACGCGCTTGATCACGCCCTCGAGTCCTTCTTTCGTGCTCCGTAGGCCCTCGCCGCCGACTTTTGTACAGTCCTCCGGAAGACTTTCCAACGACTCGAGTAGTTCGCCGACCATACATGCCAAGCCAAGCGCATGAGCCTGAGCAGCGCCGTTCCCGACCCACCCGCTCGTGGGCGTCAACATGCCAGTCATCGGACAAGCAGCTCCAACAAGTGGAGCGAGCAACCCACTGATGTTACTAAGCAACACGTTCAGGGGTCGATGTAGCGCGCGCAAACTCGCACGGAGCAGATCACTGTTTCCTCCCACCGCGTTCATCTCGGATACGATCAGCTGGCCTAGCGCACGGCCTCGGCCGACCGGAAGCGGACGTCGGCCGTTGAGAAGGAGACCATCTGAATTGTGGGCTGGAGTGGGAGGGGCGAGTGCTTTGCCTGCTGCTTCGGACAACTTGAGCGCGAGCGTGTCGAGTGGGGCGGTTGGAGGCGCTGGGGTGAGAGCGGGAGTGGGAGCTGGAGAAGGCGAGGGAGAGGCTCGGCGGAATGCTGAGGAGAGGTGTAGTTTGGCCAAGGGACGCCGAAGAGGGATGTTGTCCTTGTTGGTCGGACCATCGATAGGCAACGGGCCAGGGGCCGAGATGTCAAGTGGGGTTGGCTGAGCCGAAGAAGTCGGCGCTACGATCGGGGTCATGGATGGTGGGGAGGTGTTGGGTGCGGGTGATGCTGGGCGGGAGGAGCTCCGCAGGCCGAGAAAGGTGGGAGTCTTGAGTCCGTGCATGGTCGGATGTTGATGCAAATAACCAAGAGTGCCCAGTACGGTCGACAAGGAGAGAAAATTGGGTGTGACGTAGAGATGAGATAAAGATAATCGGGCGGGGTAAAAAGGCGGGGACGGGGGGAGTGGAGTGTATTGTTCTAGTTTGTTGTAATCCGAGACGTAAAGTTGGAGGCTTTAGCCCATTCAATATTTGATCAACCAATCGTTCGCCGAGTTTATGTGTGTGCGATAACGACTCTAAGGAGGCCTGTCGGACGAAACGAGGAGGAAAAGAAGTGGCGTGGGTTGGATGCGGCGCTGGACGTTGGTGCTAGAGGGGCAAAACATGATGAGCGGTCTGAGTAGCGCTGGCGGGCGATAAATACAAGAATATATAAATCAAACGACGGTAAGGAATTGGAGGGACGGAGCATAGACACGGAGCTTTGTCGAGCGCGTCAACAAGGCGATTGGATGAGTCAACTCCAAGTGCGATGGTCTCGCTGGCCATCCGCAAGTCAACCACCTCGGCCATCCATGTCCATCCCAGTTCTTCCATTGTTGAGACATGGATCCAACACCCAACATCGACCATGAGAAGACAACTCACCAATCAGTTGCTCTCATAGAATAGGCTCTACAACTAGATTTCTTCTTGCTTGACATTCAGTAAGGACGACGTTGTGGTTCAACTTTGCGGAGCAGCACCGTGAAGGTGGTGGTGGTAGTTACGAAGAGAGAAAAAAACTTTTGTTCGTTCGGAGCTTTAGGTGATTTACAATTCCAGTTTACAGGGACCCCTAACACGTGAACTCTCATTCGGATTCCCCACCTCGGCGATTGGCTCCTGCCGATTCATGCACCTCCCACCGGACTCATGCGGTGGCTTTGTGTGCCTTGACCCACATCCCGCCCTACGAGTCATATGGTCAACATTTTGATATGCCCTCGGCTATACGTACGACATACCTTGGAGTACAACGTAATCGCATTCTTCGGCCAGATCTTCTCAATGCCTTTACGGCCCTTGGCGCCCGCCCATTCCGCCGGTGGTATACTTCCCGCGGGCGCAGCCTCCATCGCAAGTTCAAATTTATCAAACTTTTGAACAAGCCTCGTCATCACAAACGACGCTTCGTTCAACGCGAATTGTTGTCCCAAACACTACCCCACCTCCCTTATCAGCAACAATCAAAACAAAGGTCAAACTTGGCTGAAGCCTGAAACGTACGATTCTCGGTCCAGCGTTAAACGGGACAAACCGCATCGGATCAGCGACGAATATCTTGACTCGGTCGTCTAACCACCGGTCCGGATCGAATTCGTCCGAGTCGGGACCCCAGAGATCTGCGCGGCGTTGCATGTGCACTAGGGGATAGAGGACTTGGGTGTGTGGACCGGGGATGTAGAGCGGTCCTTGAGAGGTTGGGACTACTGTTGGTGCGAATGTTGCGCGTTCGTTTATTGGGACTGGGGGGAAGAGGCGGAGTGTTTCGTTTAGGACTGCACGCACTGTGAGAAGTCGTTAGAAGGGAGGTTGGATGAGAGAGGAGATACGTACTGAATTTCATTGATTTAATTTGTTCGTAGGTCGGTGCTGCATTTGATCCGACGTGCTCTAAGACTTCTGTGTGAAGTCGTTCCCAGAAGTTTGTATGTTGTGTGAGCAAGTATGTTGTGAATGTGAGTAAACTCGCAGTCTATTCCATTCTGCATCAGAATCTTGATGAATAACTAGGATATATGCCTCACCGTATCTCGAGCGGCCAGAAGGATATTAATGAGTTCATCCGCAATCAACGCTCGGTCTATCAATATAAATAATAAGCCAAAGTGAGTTTCGCTGGCGGAATGAAAGAACTAACCATTCGTACTCGACACCAAATCATCCAAAAACGTATCCCCAGCAGGCGTCTTATCATCCCCACCACCCTCCAAAAACGTCCTCCGTCTCTCAAACGCAGAATCCAAAAGCGGCTACACCCAACCAAACCCCCATCAACAAACCCCATCAACAAACCCCATCAACAAACCCCTCCCTAAACCCCTCCCCTCACTCACCTGAACCCAATCATCAACAATCCCCCTATAAACCCTCGCCTTGTCCTCCTTCATCTCCAACAACGGCCACACATACAACCCCATCCTCCCTCTTAGAGGAATCAACACTTGAACTTCATCAAACGCAGTGACAAAGGAACCGTATGTCGATCCTGGGGAGAGTGTTCCGCGGGGTCCGAGTTGGGCGTGGCCGGCGATGGGAAGTTGGGCGGAGAGGGAGTTTATTGTGGGTGTTGAGAAGAGGAATTCGCCGGCTGCGTCCATTGTTAGGCGGGCCTTGTTGGCGAGGATTACGGGTGGGGTGAGGGGATGAGGGGTACATCAGAATATGAAATGCGTCAAACTAGGAAAGAGACATACGAATAAATCTTGAATATCAATCGCCACGCCTCGATCGGCATGTTCCACCACCCGAGCGAGGAGTTTTTGCGTATACCGGTCGTACAAGTCAAAGTCCGAGATTCGTTCGCGTACGAAAAACGGACGGGTCATGGCTCGATGCTGTTCGGGCAGAAGTATCCATATCCGATCAGAGTGGGGTATGTCGTATCAGAGTGGGGTGAATCGTATCAAGTGGGGTGTATCGTATTAGAGTCAGGAGCGCATATCGAGGTCACCCCGGTTTCATATCGGGATCGAAGGGGAGCAGAACGAAGCGATAGGCAAATGAGACATAACAGGAGAGTGGAGGTAGATGACCGGACTTACGAATTTCCATAATTCGCCGTCTCGGTTGAAGATCCCGTCGCCCATGAAACTACACGAATTCGTAAGTTGAATGTCAATAACAAGGTTGGGGATGCATACCTTTCGAGTCGGGCCTGTTGTTTTGCGCCTTTGCCGAATTGCGTGAATCCGGTTGAGAGGACGTATTTGAGGAATTCGTGGTCGAGTGTTACTATCTGGTATGAAATGTGAATGGGCGGGTGGATAAAGTGAGATAGAATGGGCGTACGACGTCATCCCAGAGTATACGCATGTTGAACGTTGGTCCGTATTCTTCTGCTAATTCTACCCACACTGTTCGTGAACGCAAGTTTAGTGTAAGACAAGTAAAAATGAAAACAGGCAAGTACCTTCTCCGACATATCCGTTGTGCATCGACCTCGTAAGCCTACAATCCATGCCTCTCAATTCTGAAGCAATCAATCTCAGCGCAACCAAAACCCACCTCAGCATGATATCAAAGTTCCCTGGCCATTTGCCTTTTACCCACGGAACAGTTCGTGCGCCCAGCCTTTTTGCCTCACGTTCTCGCGATATGTTCTTGATCATATTTCGAACAGACCAGAATGCGGGGACAGAAAGGACATATAATCCAGCAATAACGAGTTTCGAATCAAGTAATTGGAGTGCTGTCGAAGATAGATCAAGTCTTGCTTGGGCAACACGTAACGCAGCGGCCAATGTCAGAGCTGGATATCCTAAAAATCGAGCGAGACCAAGGAACCAGACTTGACGGTGGTTGTAGCCCATGTTAACAGCGTCGTGGAAGTATAGTTGACTCCAAGTATCGTGATTTTATACTTAGGAGCATGAAGACATCAAGAAGCAAAGATGCAAGATGTATCTATTCGGGTATAGATCACATGAGGCGGGACACCCTTGTGAAAGGGGTGGATGGGTGGGAGACTCGATTTGGCTGGTCGCGGTAATCGGTTGCCGTTCCGGCCGAGATATGTGGCTGTGCAAGGGGATGCTTGTCCATAAGCGCCCGGAGATAGGGGGTGATTGTATGCTTGGGGTGATGCGAACAAATTCAAGACTATATATATGTACATTCTAAGAGAGAGCGAATGAAATGACTACTGTACCACATCAGTCTAGCTTGGAAGATAGGAACTCACACCTCCAACCTTGGGGCGTGCTTCTTGATGCGCAGCCTCAGGATCTGCAGGATGGTGTGTAAAGGTACACAATTCAATACATGCTGTATGAGTAAAGTAAAATAAGCCTGATAATCGAGGTAATTACTACGTGCTCCTTAGTCCGTATTGAGCACTGAGACAGTGAGATTTTAAAGAGACCGATGCAGAGCCGCAAAGCAAGCTCCATAAGTACAGTTTCCGAGTGTCGAAATACGTTTTGTCGATCACCTAGAACATTGCGAGCACAGGAGTATTTAATGCCTAAGTTTGGGTTCCAAAACCTAGCAGTAGGCACATCACAATCAGCATTGGCGGCGGCTTCGACCTGAACACAAAATATCACTATACAACCAGTCCATGCGTGGCCAAGAGAGCCGCACAGCTTTCAGCCTCTCAGGTCACTCATAATACGAGCTTGGGTCTACTGAAGACTCCTGTTTTAGTCTAGCTCTCCCGAAGCCTACCGGAAACGTGAGAGGCCAAGTCCTACATGAACCTAGCGTACTCATAGCTGCATGTATAGATTAAGGCGTTCAAAAATGGCTGGTTAATAAGTACAAGGAACGAAACTGTAATCAACTGAGTATTAGACACGTTAAGCTGGAGCCAAATTGGCTCCAGCATGGGTCATTTTCGGCTCTCGCTAGAGCCATTTATGTCATAGGAAAACAAGGCTGTGGAGCCTTGTGGAGCCATTTTTGACAGGTGCTAGTGCCATTTTGGAAGCGCCAAATAGACCCTAGCTTAACGTCTCTATTAGATGTCAATGTATGCACCCATACCATTCTAATATCTTGGCTTTCGTCTCTGTGTAGTACTTCATATGCCCGAGCATCTACAGCGATATGCATGTCGCTGTAGCATGTCAATACGCCAAACCTGACTAATACGATAAAGTCCACATTTCGATCACCTGACTCATGCTCCCGGAAAAGGACTCTCATTTTGTTCTCAAATAATACGATTTGTACTTACAACAACTTAAGAGCCTCGTAAGAAATAAATGAAATGCCTATACGTGAACCGTGATGATCCCAAAGTTCGCATCGAGTTATGACATCCTGATCGTGTTAGTGATCCCAAAGTAGAGTTTAATGCTTAGGAGTTACCTAGAAAGTCTATTTTATCATCTGCGCTCAGCTCATGCTGTAAATTGCGGGAAAATTAGGCCCCCGAGTGATATGGCATCTTCCAATGCCACGCTAAAGCGCATATATTACATGAGGTCTTCCTCTAAATCTACTATTTTGCTCACTTTCAGAGCCCAAAGACTTCGTGATAGGTTTGAGTGTTGGTATAACTGAGAGCGAAGATCGCTGTAGAGCAGCTATTGGATTTAGGGCTGGTCCGAGAGCCCACAGCGCATGGCTCGGTCTCATTTACACTGCAATCCCAAGTAGCTGGGTACATTTCACCAGCGCCAGTGGAAGCATTGTATTACGGCTGGAAAGTTGTTCTGTCGTTCGTCGAGGCTTGGTCTTAGGATGTTTTATTTCGTTGGTTATCTATAACTGAGCCGTGTCAGAGTTCACCTAAGGCTGAGCGCGGTTCGCAGAATGAGCAAGTCCTCGACGAATGACGTACTGCACGGCTGACGTGCCAAACACGCGCATACATATCACGTGTGGCAGGCTTGGGTTCCGTCCCTGCTCCTACGACGACCCGGCGCTAGTGAACCTTGCCAACTGGATGCTTCGTTTGAGAAAGTAAATCTATCTGTGTGAGATCTCTATTCATGTAACCTTCATTTCCACGTTCTTGGGCTGCACAGCACCTCGTCTTTGGTTTTCAGCGAAAAGTACCCTTTTGCCCGAACAGCTCTCGACTGGGTATCGTCTCAAGGGATTTTCAGGGGTCTTAGCACATTTCAGGGCATCTTCGAATGCCTATAACCATCTATCGGTGCCTAGTCGTGGTCAGGCATCATCACGAACGGCCTACTTCCATCTGCTTTTCTTTGTACTAGTACTAGCCATCCGAGCTCCAGCTACCAGGATCGTGTTGTTCACTAGAATCTTGTTTCTCAACTTTAGATCCTCGCCGCTGCCCTGCTTTGCGCTCCTTGTTTGATACAAGAACTGCGCATTTGATTGTTCTGGCCAAGTACCCATACGACATACCCTCATCTCCTATTTTGGGATGCTTTTCTGGCCGCACGAGAAAATTATACATCACTTCGTCGAAGCCATCAGCTCTAGCATCTTGGCTATACCTTATTTACCGGTCCTGCTGGCTCGTTTAGGCGGCGTAGTTGGGTTCCTAAATATAACATTTTCACGGACTATGGTGCCGGCGCGCCTAACCTAGGTCCACGACCGCTGGTTCGCGTTCCGGATATTATGATGAGCACCGCGTGCAAGATGTTATGATACAGTGGTGGGGTGATGGCTCTTTCTTCATCCGGCCGCTCATACATTTACACGGCAAGATATGACCTCTTACAAACCCTTGTGGCAAGGGCTAACATAACCTCCTTGCTACTTTGCTCTGCTCCATGAGCGCTATTTCACCATGCCTGCCCAATCACAGGCGGCACCGACGGTTGCGCTTCGGAAGCGATCATGCTTACATAATGCCTCGCAACTGTCTTCATAAACCGTATGTACTGGACCCCACCGGCGATCGAACCTCCGGTGGAGAACATCATTCCACGGGCTCAGTCCGCAGACCGCAAGTAGCAGAAGCTCGCGTGTGCGGCACGAAGGGGGGTCACTAGGCTATCCGATATGGGGCGCTTGGCCGGTGAATCGCACCGCCGAGCGCGTTGCTCATCGATTTATATATTAACTTTGGGCAACGGCTCCCTCCCAAACTAGTCTTCCCTTTGATCTTGATTTGGTTTCAGCCGTTAGCTATCTGGGCTTGGTCTCCATTCCATTCGTCATTCAACTTACTTTCAACGACGACTCAACAGGGTTGTGAGCTGCATATTCCAGCGCAGCCCAGATCAAAATGACGTTTCACCACCGCCGTGCGCTCTTGACCAATCTTGCTCGGTTCATTGGCCTTCCTACCACACTTCTCTATGCTACACTAAGGCTCAGCCAATTTCAATCGACCAGCTGGCTTCACACTATCCTCGTTGGCATTCTCTATATCCTTTCCGTGCCCTTATTCTGGTCTGTCCGAAATGTGGTTCGCCTACGTTTGCAAGACCGCGAAGCACGACGACTAGGTGCACGCCCTATCCCAAGGATCAAAGGGAAATGGCCTGGAAATATTGATGTGCTCATCGAGTATGTGCTGCTCCATATTCTTCGAGTGGCGTTAGCTAAACCTTCCGTATTAGCATGTTCAAGACTATGCAAAAAGGATACATTGGAGAATGTTTGTGTAGCTTTGTGGCGAATACTGAAGTATCCCATTAACATGCCCTTTTATAGGGGTACATAAAATGTCGCTCACATATGGACCTACCTTCAATACTCGAGTGTTCTGGGAGGATGTGGTATGTGAACTTTATCCTTATCGTTCGGGTATACCATTCAACGCCTACTCTTCCAATAGATCTTCACAATTGACCATGATGTGATCAAATTTGCACTTGCCACCGGTTTTGAGCATTTTGAAAAGGGACCCACGCAACGTGAAAGGAGCGAGACGTGAGTGGGTTTTAGTGTGGCGTCCAGGAATGTCACTAAACAGGCGCTCATCCAGCGTGTTGGGCGATGGAATTTTCAATCGGGACGGTGACACTTGGAGATTCGTGAGTCTAGATTTGATCGAGGGACAACGATCGGTTTCTAATTTGGGCCTGCAGCACCGCACTATGGCACGACCCTTTTTCGCCCGAGAGCGTATCTCGGATTTTGATCTCTACGAGCGATACACGCAAAAGGTTTTGGCGCTTTTCAACAGCCACGAGTCTCGAGACGTGGCGTGTGATGCACAAGACGTGTTTGTAAGTGGTTGATTATCACGCGATCTGTCCATACTGAGCCGGTTGCTAGTCTCGCTTCACTATGGACGCCGCCGGTGAATTCCTATTTGGCGCATCCGACCTCAACACGCTTGAACTCCCCCTCCCTATTGCGGGACAAGCTAAGCTGGGCCCCAAGGGGACGGCCGCAGAAGGTATATACTTTTCACTTCAGCTCGGACTATTGTTAATCGTCAATCGCAATCCAGGCGGCTATGGTAGCTTCGTGACTGCGTTCGAACAAGCCCTAATTCTTCACGTCACACGCAGCCGTCTTGGACGATACATGTGGCCGGTGGCAGAAATATCTGGTGACAAGGCGCAGCCCTTCCGGAAGGAGATCGACTTCTGGATTCAGGTAAGTGCACACTTGGAACAGGGATACGTTCAGGTCACTGATTTTGGTATAGCCTTTGCTCGATATTGCTTTTTCGAGGAAAGACCAATGGGTCCGTGGAGGAGGTGACGTTAAACAAGCCGCTGGCGAAACTTTCATCGACCATTTGGTCGCAAGTAGCGATGGTGAGTGCCATCAAGCTTCCTCTATATGCACTTCATAACTGAATTCTAGTCGTTACAGATCGCGGAATGATTGCTAACGAACTCATCAATCTGCTTTTGGCTGCTCGAGATACAGTAAGCTCATGTTCGAATAAATACCTTGGGAGTTTTAATTGACGTTCAACCTATTATTAGACCGCCAGTATGCTCACCTTCGCCGTCTACCTACTCGCCATGCATCCTGAAGTCATGGATCGGGCTCGTAAGGAAGTATTGGAGACAGTCGGCGAAACTGCGGCTCCAACCTATGATCAAATCAAACAGATGCGGTACCGTGAGTGTCTCTAGTTGATCCACACGAAACGTCGCCTAATTTAGTATCTTTTCAGTTCGAGCTGTGCTTAATGAGGTTCTCAGGCTTTTCCCTTCGGTCCCATTGAACGAACGAGCCTCGTCCCATCCAGTTGTCCTCCCGGCTCGACCGACAGAGACTCCACTATACATGCCAGGACCTCATGCTTCAATGATTTATAGTACGCTCTTGATGCAACGGGACCAGGATTTGTGGGGCCCCACAGCAGATCTGTTCGATCCTACGAGGTGGCTGGACCAAAGGCACAAGAACGTTTTGTCAGATCCATTCAGGTTCATCCCATTCAATGCCGGGCCGAGGATTGTGAGTCTTGATGTTTTTTTACTTGGATTTGCATATACTGATGGTCCATGAAGTGCCTTGGACAGCAATTTGCCCTCAACGAGGGTTCATTCGTCCTGATCCGATTGTTGCAAAACTTCTCTCAGTTTGAGTTGGCTATGGACGCCGCCCCAGCCGGTTCATGTCCCCCTGCCGAGTGGGCACAAGGCACTGGTAGGAAGCCACTCGAAAAAGTTTGGCCAAAAAGCGCAGTCACATTGTATTCTCACGTGAGTAATCAAGTTTCAGCGTTGGGTGTATGCGGCGTTTCTTACATTCATCATACAGGGTGGTATGTGGATTAAATTCAAGAGCGCTGCAAAGGAGTAGACAGTCGGCACTGAATACCTATGTATGGATCGGATATTATACCACATGGACTGTTGTCTAAAGCATTGTATCTATACCTAATATGGAAATATTCGTTGACTAGAGAAACTGTTTACTTGCAATGATCATCAAAGAAATACAACCACAGATGTCCTATTGCTTGGCATTCTGAATCACAACAGTTACAGCCGTTGTATGTAAATAAACTCAATGCCGCTTCTTTACAGCTGTCGTCAGATTCGTAGTCGCCTCTCACAGGGCCGCCTCACAGGGTCCTGTTTGTGGCACCACCTAGGCGCTCAGCTCGAGTTCGTAATGTAAGACGCATTTCAGCAGCGCCGCCACATGGCGAAGTACAAGTACCACGCTCAGAGTCGCGCTGCTCGTGTGAGTCTATCTATATTCTAGAGCGTCGCCTTCGGCAACAGCAACCTTGCTCAGGTTTTCATCAATTATTTACCCCAAAGACAGGAATGGGTTACGGAAGTAAAAGCTACTATGATACAGACAATCGATGTGGTACGTGAAGATAAACAAAGTAGACTGGGATACGTACTAGCAGGGGCTGGAATTAGGTGGCCAGCGCTTCGGCTCCCTGTCAAGAACATCATAACCATCCAACTTCGAGACCTCCTGTTTTGACGAAGACATTATAGGTAGTAGTGGGACACAATTGAGCCCAATAAGCTGAATATTGACCAGGTTAGCATATACTTGCCACCCTGTTGCTGCCGAGCGGCTCACAGGCTAGCAGAAGATCATTCAACACGCTCTACAGACGGAAAGTACCGGTACGACGATCATTTCATACGAGGATTGTGGAGACATTTCGCTGATAGAAGATATGTCTTCCAATAGTTTAGCCACGGACAATGCGGCTGGCACGGTGGGTTCAACGTACTCTGGATCCAGCCATGGTCAGCTACTTGTTCTCGGAACAGCTCCAAGAGTCTCATATTGTACTGCGGCATCTAGCATTTACACTGAAGGCAATCCGAGGTAATACCTAGCATTATTCCCAGCTGCTGATGCTGCTTGTGGGCAAGGACGGAACCGGAAAGTCAAAGTTCATCCAGACAATCACACGACCCGCTCGCTGAGTCAGTGGATTTTGTTGTAATCAATATCCTAGCCTGTAAGGATAGACATTGAACCCCGCCAATTAGAGAGGGTACAATGGCTATTCTATAGCACGAGAAGCCAGATAACTGGTGGGAAGTGAAACTGGGCCTGGATATGATCCAGCAGCTCACCACGGTTATCGTGACGCTGTGGCGACAAGCGCAAGCGATGAACGAAAGTTAGCGCCTTCTTGTATAGTCTTTTTCCCAGCCATTTCCAGTCCGACCAGGTTAAAACGTTGAGAAGTGTTGTATTGGAAGGTCCGTCGTATGAGCCTGCCGACTTTCAGTGCGACCCTTGGCGGACAGCTTGAGAGGTTGTCGGATAGTGCGGGGTACCAGAACGGCCGGACGCTTACGGTTCACGCTCATGTTTACTGATCACCGGTTACAGTGATAAACAATTGAGTCGACTGTAGCCGATAAAGCGACACTCCCCACCAGGGGTTGATTAACTCTTTTCAACATTTATTTGGCGCCTTCGGGAAGTTGCGGTATCAAAATCACCTATATCCTATAAGGCTTTGACAAAAGCTTTTTGGCGCAACCTCTGGATGAAGGAATCCGCCGCAGAAATTTGATAGCTGGAGATACTTAAGGGCTCTAATATGGTATACCGGGATTGATTGATCATTTTAGAATGAGTGAATAAATGTGCTCGGGGCGTTAGTAGTCATATATTTATATCCTTCTGTTTATTCATTTAGAAATAGAAGAACTGGTTTGTACCTACTACTGGGTTCCCGTTTTTAATTTTGGTTTTGGGCTTATCGGGCGCACGTCTCTCGATTGCGAGCTTGTCTGCGGAGGTTTTCGGGATGTGGCGGTATGGCAGTGCAATTATTTCAAAAAAAAACCCAGACACAAACAAACTCAGACTTCTATGCACACAGGTGTCAATATTTGTCAATCGGGGTGGGGGAAGTCTATTGTGACATTTTCCGCCGTGTAGAACCTTGCATGAGCAAGGTAATGTATTATGAAATGAACAGGGGGTTTAAAATCGACCCAATTTCAGTTCACCCCTGCCAAGGCAATAAATCTGTTTGCGTAAGATAGATGCCTCGATTCGGAGTTGATGGCCCAGAAATCAGTGTGCAAGATAGAAATTATTCGCGCTTGTTATTGCACGTAGAAGTCTAAGATACCCCAAACTGTACTCGCAATCAGCTCATGGCAGTACAAAACGGGATCAAAAGAATTGAAGGTTTTGGTAGATACCCCGCTCAGTACGATAGAGAGGTTTAGCATTTTGTTAGATTGTGTTCTTGAATCTTCCACTGCGTCTCTGGTGTTTGTATGGCACGAACCGCTCCATCGCGTTGAGAGGGGTAAGCTCCTGTGTAACTTTCATTGATAGTTATTATAAGGCACGGCAGCTAACTGGCTCTCCCCCGTCTTGCTTTTGCGTGTGATACAAAATATTTCGAGATTCTTGTCGAGCGTTTCCAGTGTCTTTTCCTGCTCTCAACGTCGCTTTAAGCTGCTTTGCTTATCAATCGATGCTGAAGCCAACTCAATTTTAAACCCATTCTTTCATTTAGTAATGCATATGGATAGACTCACACGAGCAGCGCGACTCTGAGCGTGGTACTTGTACTTCGCCATGTGGCGGCGCTGCTGAAATGCGTCTTACATTACGAACTCGAGCTGAGCGCCTAGGTGGTGCCACAAACAGGACCCTGTGAGGCGGCCCTGTGAGAGGCGACTACGAATCTGACGACAGCTGTATTACCCGAGGCTCACATGTGTCGATTCATGTGACCCTTGAGATGAAGGCCATAAATGTTTATCTGGCGCCACGATTCATTCGTCAAAGTTGGCTGAACTAACTATGGTAGCCACCGCCGCCTACATCACGACGATCAACACGTGACCTCGCGGCCATAGCTGGTTGCAATCATGGCGGTGGTGACCCTGCCGTTCGGAACTAGTAGTCATACAATAAGGTGTATTCCACTTTCACACTCTATACAATTGATACTTCGGTCTGGCCGCTCATAATGTTCGTATCGGACCATCCTCCTTCAGCAAATCCCTCCTTGTTCTCCCCAAGTTTCCGGCCGGGGTGAGAAAAAACACCGCCAAAGTAAGACGCTGGACGTCTGGTTGTCGAAAAAACTCATCTTGCGAACGCGGAGAAGCTCTTCAAGCCTACTTGCCATTTGATTTCAGGCTGCGCATCAGTATGCCTTACAACGTCACCGTAGACGACCTCTCTCCGCTTCTTACATATCAGGGTCAATGGTTGGACTCGTATGGTCTTGCTAGCGACCCATTCACAAGCCGGTACTTGGGAAGCTCATTTCACTCAAGTCGTACAACTGGATCCCAGGTAATTCTTTTGTGCACTACACGTGGCCTAGTTTTTCTTATCAAATTAAACAGTTATCCTTTCAGTTCAACGGTACCGCCGTCTACATTTTTGGCGCCAAGCGTAGCAACCATGGTCGGTACAATGTCAGGGTAGATAACGAGCGGCCTCAAGAGTTTGATGGCTACGCACCCCTTCAACCTGACGGAACAGACGGCGTCTATCAGGTGGTGAGGTTCAAATTTAGTGAGAGCAAGCGCTGCCTACTTACGCAAAGCCTAGTCATTGTATTCCCGCAATGATCTCACGAATGGGCTCCACAACATTACACTCACAAACGATGGAGAAACCAACTCGATTCAACCGTTCGTAGATGTTGACTATGTCGTATGGACATCCAATGACGAAGTGTATGTTACCCATCGCCGATTCTTCTACGTGTCTTAAAGTGTTTTGCTTAGTGGCCAAAATATAACTCTGGATGACGGCAAATTGGAGTATGATCCCCCAAGTGCGTGGCCTGTTTTCAGCTCGTACGTTGAAGCATACTTCGGTCGAACCGAGCAGTGAGCAGACTCCTTCTACACTTATTGATGATGAATTGATATAGAAATAGCCTGACACAACAAGATGGAGCGCGTGCATCGTTGGATTTTGAAGGCACAGGCATCTATGTATATGGTGGTACACTTTCTGACCATGGCGCTTATACTGTGACAATTGACAGTCATGTTCCGGTGGTTTTGAGTGGATACACAAAGGACTTCCATGCTAGGAATTTGCTGGTTGGTTTCCCGTGTTTTCACCCAGTGCCAATCATAACTCACGTAGAATTTACCATAGTACTACACTGACGGTCTCGGAGCCGGCACACACACACTTACCCTTACCAAGACGGATTCTCAAAACCGGTTTTTTGATCTCGACTACATAGACATAATCCAACCTTCTTCTTGGCTGGCACAAAAACCACATAGATACGTAAAGATGCCTATAGCTGCGGGAATCATTTGCAGCGTCTTGGTATTACTTTTCATAGTTGCTATTGCAATGTGGTCCATTATCCGACGCAATAGATATCGACTAGAATCAGCGGAGACAGAGTGCAAGCCATATAATATGCCCCCGGTTCAATGTATGGATTCAAATCCTGCACCCGGGACGAACAGGGTACGTCTTATCTAATTAAGGTAGCGAGACTTATCAGGACGCATATATTTAGTTTTATTCCAATTATTCGTCACCGGCGGTCGGCTTCCGATCTGTGGTATCCACATCCAGTATACCCCTCGGTCGGATCATTCTACCCGCTCGGGAGAAGATCCGCTCAATACCCGGCGGGGTTGCGGCAGTTCCACGCAGACAGGATTCCGGACACTCGTCTGAGACAATACATCAGGCAGCATATCATATGCAGAGCCCACTAAATGCCAGTAATAAAGGCCCTGGGACGTCGCTGCCCGATTATTACCAGGTGCGTAGGCAATAAATAGTTTCATTAATGCATTTGAACTTAGATCGAGTCTCAATGAATTATAGGCTACCAAATCCCCGAGGCGCTTTTGGAGAATGCAATAGTGCCAACGTGTTGAAACACAATCGTAGCTCGTACCTGTATACACTGTGTTTGTACTTGCTTGCGCTTTACTATTTCATCAAGCCACATGGCATTTTTTCTCTCCTTAGCTCACTACTATCGTAGTTGGGCTAAGGTATATTTTTTCCCTCTTCTTTCTGTTATTTTTCCTGTCGCTTACTGTCCACTGTAGTTATATTTTAACTAGGTACAGTCAATATAGTTCTCTACTATCGTAGTTGGGCTAATTTATATTCTAACTAGCTTGCTGGAAACCTCCCTGCGTAAGACAACGTTCGTTCTTTGATACTGGCGATAGTGGGACGACGCGAATGGTTCCGCCAGACCATCCACAGGCAAGTACCCAGATTTCCATTTAGAGATGACGTGCTGATCCCACCTTAATTTGATACCAGGCGATTGCATGAACATGTTGCGCCTCGGGCTTTGTAGCACATAAAACTCCTCTGATTTACTTGTTACTTTTCGAAATTTCCCATCTGCGGGCAGCTCATTTGTTTTCTTTCCTGCCCCTTTTAGAAGTCTAGCTATATTTATGAGAGTTTTTCCCGTCAATTGCACTGTGATACCTGTTTTGTTGTTGGTACAAGAACCAGAGTCTCGGCAAACCCTTTGCGTATATACCCGCTTCATCTTCAAGTATGCGTTTACATTGATGCCTTGATGATGTACCAAAGACTCATGCTCAGCTGTCGAATGAATTTATCTAATCTTGACCTTCGACACCGTTCTGTTGCAGACTAGAAACACAAACCACCTTTGGCAACGCCAAGAGGGAATCTTAACAAAGGTTACAGAGACTACAAAGGTTCATCGTACCCACGTGGTACTGAAACAGTTTGAGAGCGCTTCTAGATGGTGGCAGTACAGCTCCAGAAAAGGCTATTTTCCCGAAAGAACACTTGAGCTGCAAATGGGCGCTACTGATCCTCCATACTTATAGACTCAGCTCCTACCGTCGGTATCCAATATCCCCTGCTTGATCTGAACCACTTAGTAGATATTGATTTCTGAAGTTCTGAGTTTGTACAGTGAAGAAAACAGCTGGTCCTGTTCTCTTCAGTCCCCTCCTTCTAAATGCCGTACAACGTCACAGTGGACGATATTTCTCCAATAATTCGCTATACAGGGGAATGGATAGACTCGTTTAATTCCACTGACCCGTTTACGAAACGATACTTAGACGAATCCTTTCATGCCAGCCACGCGATCGGAGCTCAGGCAAGTTTTCTACCAAGATTTTATAAGAGTATTGATCAACAAGACCTAATTGTGACTCGGCTAGGCTTGGTTCGATTTTAACGGCACTGCAGTCTACATTTTTGGTGCCAAACGCGGTAATCACGGTAATTACACCGTTCAGGTTGACGACGAGCAGCCGGAAGAATTTAGTGGCTTTGCACCTGCTCAGCCCGATGGCATAGACGGTGTATACCAAGTAGTGCGTTATCTTGAAGCCTAGACTCGGGAATAAAGCTAAAATGCCTCGTAGCCGATATATGTGCGAAATGATCTCGAGAATAAGTTGCACAAGGTTGTGCTTACCAACAAGGGCCAGTCGGCCGCACCGTATGTTGACATTGACTATGTGACGTGGACGTCTCAAGATGAAGCGTATGTTTCCGTCTTAGCATCATACAATATCGTTGAGCACAATCTCTTAGATACACGAGTATAATATTCGACGACGGACGATTCGAATATTCACCAGCTGATGCGTGGGGGAATACTAGTGGGTATGTGGGGGACTATTACGGTCGAACTGAGCAGTAAGTTCCTGTGACAGGGCACTGTTTGTCGGTGTCTTAAAGTGCCTCCAGTTTGACCAATCGTGGAGGGGCGAGCGCTTCGCTAACATTCAACGGGACCGGTATCTATTTGTATGGGGGAACTCTCGATGACCATGGTGCCTTTACGGTTGAACTTAATGACCATCCACCGGTTGTATTGAATGGTTCCACCAACGGATACCACTCCAAGGTTCCACTTGTTAGTTCCACTTGCATTTTTTCATCTACCACCCTCACCAAACTACCTGTTTTCCAGTATTTTGCAGATGGTTTAGGCTCTGGTCCACACACACTCAAAGTTACCAATACTGACGACGGAAAGTTCCTCGACATTGACTACGTAGATATCATCCAGCTTCCGCCTGTTCCTACGTCTACGTCGGTTTCGATTCCTACGTCTACATCGGTTTCGACTCCTACGTTTACACCGGCTTCGAGCGGTAAACACAACACTCCAATCATGATAGGTGCTGTATGTGGCGCATTGGCTGTCCTCGCGCTGGTCGCAGCAGTTGCATTTTTCTTCATGCGGCGCAGGAAACAACACTCAGAGCCTGTCGACTTGACTGGCGAAGAGATTAAGCCATACACCTATACTCCTCCGGCTGGGTATGAATCTGCCGGCAACGGACCAGGGTGGATCAACATACCCACACTTCAACGAGACGAGCCCTGGACGAACACTGCAGCGCAAACCGGCGCATATACGTACTCAGATGCCACGTCTAGATCTGCCAGCGCCGGTAGCTCATGTCCTACTATTCTACGCCAGCCTCATAATAGCTCCTTTGTCACACTGCTACCCAGCACTCAAACCAGTGTCATGGCCCCGTCGCTGAACTCGAAGGGTCGCCCGCCAATAGTACAAGCCACAGGCGCGGGAGGTGGCCGAACCGAGATTGAATTTCGGGGAACAAGAACTCAAGCTCCAGGTCGAGCGCAAGATTGGGGTGCATTATCCGATGTTAGCGATAACGAAACAGCGGAAATGCTTCCGCCAGACTATCGACAGGTAGGTATTCATCTGTTCACTGAGAAATGGCACGCTGAGCCCCACCTCGACTCGATATCAGGCGACTGAGCGCTTTGCGCCCCGGACCTAGTAGTACAGAAAACCTCTCTTCTACTCTATCATTTTTCTGGGTTCCAACGTGCGAGCCGCTCCCTTTGCTTTTTTCTGCTTCTTTGGTGGTCCAATTATGCTTTTTACATGTAATAGTTCGATGTATGCTTATTATACGTCCCTTGAAAGCTTGCCTTCCACGCCTAGGAATATATCATAGCATGAGCCAGCAATTATTTCCACGGCTTGTTCTAAATGGGCGGCTAATCGTCTCGGGGAAGCCCTTTGGCCGAGATTAGTGTCTCGGAGAAACTCCCGCTTTCACATCAGCTACCCGATAGACACAACGGTCCCTGATACCCCAAATACACACCTACCCCCTTTCTCCCCTTTCGCTTTCCTTTCTCTTAGACCGCCTCACGGCGCCGACATAGGTCACCAGCGACTGATGAGCAACGAGCGAGCAGCAAAACGCAGGGTATACCTTTCAACACTAAAACGGCCGGGGTGGCTGGACGTTAGGGCCATGGAGGTGGACGGAGTGCCTGCCTACACTGAAGCCAAAGGCTCGTCCATCACCCATGTCTTGCATGCAATACTTTCGCAGACGTTTACTTGGTTAAGAAGTCTTTACTGCTTGCCTATTGTGCCAGTGGCATATAAAAGATGACCAAGCGCAATTTTTCTTCGATCATAAGTCACCGGCACTTCCCTATCACCAGTCCATACCACCCAGATCCCAGAAAGAATAATATTGTCCCAACTCAAACTCCACACAATCCAACACCAGATGACCCGTATGTTTGAGTCAGCTCGGCTACATCCGCCAAGTGACAAAATCTGAACAAAAGATCGTATCCTCACTTGCGAATGGTAGCGTCGCCATGCTGAGTTTCCAGCAACAGTGCAAAAACAGACTGGATCCAGAAATCACATTATGCACCACGTGGCTATGATCTGCACTGTAACGGCAAATTCGATCTACGTTTCTCTTGATCTTCCGATGTGGCCGCACAATCCCACTCGTGTCACAAGCTTCAGCGGTCTATCCGTATTTTGTTCCTGATCCTGCCTTCATGCCAAGGATGCCTAATATTAAAGACAGTAAGCAGCCATAAGTTGACCCTGATTACCTATCGATCGGCCCGGTGTGCGAACTACTTGGCTTTGAGCTCCGGCGTAGATGCTGCTTTGGGGATTCTTGAACTGAGTCTGGTGAAAAGTGCTGGTTGTTCGTCCCTTATCTTCTTCCAACTAATCATCCTATCCCTCCCTCCCCCTCCTGACATCTAATGCCCTACAACGTTACGGTAGACGACATCTCTCCGCTTATCACATATAAAGGAGCATGGGTGGATTCGTACAAGTCCACCAGTGATCCGTATACAAATCAGTATTTGGGCCAGTCCTTCCATGCTAGTCAGACGGACGGGTCTCAGGCAAAGCCTGTTCTAATTATTTTTCTCAATCTCGGAATCTGATGTCAATTTTTGGTGGCACTGTGTATAGGCCGCCATTACGTTCAACGGTACTGCGATATACATCTTTGGTGCCAAGCGAGGAAACCACGGCCATTACATTGTGACTATCGACAACGGTCAAGCGCAGCGGTTTGATGGTTATGCTCCGACGCAGTCAGATGGAACAGATGGGATATACCAAGTCGTATGTCCCCATATCTTCCTTCAATTGATGACGCATAAGAGTTGACATCTGGTTCCAGCCTTTATTTGCGCAAACCGGCCTCACCAATGGGATGCACACTGTCGTACTTACTAATGATGGAGGCGCAGACGCCGGCCGCCCATACGTCGACATTGACTTCATCACATGGACATTTGACAACACGACGTACGATCTTCATATACCTTTGAAGGTATCAGCTCATTTACAGGCTTGCTTTGTGTACAGAACAGTCTTAAACAAAACACTCGACGACGTAGCCTTTAGCTACGCCCCGGCCAACGCATGGTTCACAACAAGCATCTACGTCGGAGACTATTACGGCAGAACAGAACAGTAATTTTTTCAAAATCCTTCAGTATGATCGGGTGCATGCTTATTTTGACCTAGTGGGACAAACGTGGATGGTGCACAAGCGTCGTTAACATTCAATGGCACTGGGTTTTATTTGTATGGTGGTACACTCGACGACCATGGGGCGTTCAGCGTTCAGATTGATAATAACACTCCTGTTCCGCTGAATGGCTCGACCAACGGCTATCATGCTAGGGTGCTCCTCGTACGTTTTTTCGCCCTATTAACCTATTTTATCTCCTTACCAACTATTTTTCATCCGTGTTAGTATTACGTGGACGGCCTCGGGAATGGTACACACAATCTTACAGTCACAAACACCCAAGGCGGGCGTTTTTTGGATATTGACTATATCGACATTATCCAACCATTCGTTCCCCCGGCATCTCAATCCAGCTCGGTTAGAGGAGCCAAAGCTTCTAACATCGTCGGTATAGTTTGTGGGGTTGTGATTGGTACTGCATGGTTAAGCACAGCGATGTGGTGGCTTAGGCGGCAAAAGAGGCGCAGGGCCAAAGCTGCGGATGTGTTGAACTCGGATTCAGAGCCATATGACCCACCCACTAGATACGGATCCAGAAGCAATGGACCTGAGTGGAGCGGAACTGCTCCTCCAGACAATTCTACGACGGAATCACCCGAGTCTTTTATGCAATACTTTCGTCGACGTCGAATTGATTGAAGGTGTGCGGCTGCTTGGTTTTAGTGCTACTCATTTCTTCCGCTGGTTAACGAGGTGTTTGTGCTTTTCCAAATGTTTCCTTTGACGCATAAAACCCACGAGCTAATGATACCAAAGACGGGTAAACGTGATAGTATTCTTTTATCACAGTTTGTCATTTACAGTTTTGATATGTGAAGGAAAATAAGAAAACACCGAAGACCAAGTCAAGCAGAAACAAAGACAATGATTATTGCAAAAGACCGTACGAACAAGGAGGCAAAGCCCGACGATACTACTGTAAATGTTGTGTAAAGTGTTGTTCCTCCCGACAAGTCTGATTGTAGCACCCTTTATTCCAGCGCAGCTCGCCTTGGCACCCCCCCCCCCCCTTCATGCGCATATATTGATTAATTCACAGAAGACTCGTTGTAATCCCGATTGAAACCTCACGTAGTTGGCCACTCAGCCACGCATGTGTTTTAGTGAACCAAGCTACGCCATATGGACAAATGAAAAAAATCTTGTCTTCAGTCTCTGAAAGATAATACATCACGGGAACGGTGGCAGGCTGATGGAATAGGGACTTTAGGCAAGGCCGGATTTTCAAATTCCGGTCCTTCATGTATCTATCAACTCCCAGCAAAAAAGACCGGATTTATGTCCAGTAAGGGTTATTCTACGCGTAGAATAAGTGCGTACCATTTTCCGGTGCTTTTTTGACGGAGCATTAGGGTGAACTGTAGGACCAAAATTTGAAAATCCGGCCTTGCCTAAAGTCCCTAATATTATCAGGCCTTGCCCCGAGCCACTGCCGAAATAGCCAGTGATTGATAAGTGAAACATTGTCATGATCTAATAATATCTGGAAACGCATGGTAATTGGCACTTTGCGTAAACTCCTAGTATCTAAGAAACTACCACCACCAGTCACCTTCATTCGTCAATACTAACCCCTCTCATAGCTCTCTATACTTTATTCTAGTCTCGTGCGAAGAGCCCGCAGCGGAGTGTAATTTTATGTCTAATCATCGAACTACGATCGAGCCACGCGAGGTATGAAGCGATTGGCGCTGCAATCTTCGGTTCGGCCATAGTCCTATAGATGTCCCTGGGCGGAATTGGTGAGAGAAGTATTGGTTATACCTTACTTCCTCTGTTCATATGTTCTTCCGGCGACCACCTCATCCCTCTCTCTCTCCATCCGCCATGCCCTACAATGTCACGATCGACGATATATCTCCGCTCATCACATATGCCGGAACGTGGTCGGACTCATACAAATCCACTGGTGATCCATATACGAATCGGTACTGGGGTAAATCGTTCCATGCTAGCCAGACGGACGGATCTCAGGTAAAGTATTAGCTGGTCCGTAGGCTAGGTGTAACTAATGCTGGTGCTGGTGGTTATAGGCCTCTGTGACATTCAACGGTACTGCGATATACATATTTGGTGCCAAGCGAGGAAACCACGGCCATTATATCGTGACTATCGATAACGGCCAGGCGCAGCGGTTTGATGGCTATGCTCCGACGCAGTCGGATGGGACAGATGGTGTATACCAAGTTGTAAGTTTCTGCATTTTTGAATCAAGGACTCACAGGAATTGATATTTGGTTATAGCCACTGTTTGCACAAAGCGGCCTCTCAAATGGGATGCACACTGTGATATTGACTAACAACGGAGGTGCAGACACTGGCCGCCCGTATGTCGATATCGACTTTATCACATGGACATCCGACGATCCGGCGTATGTTCTTCGTTCACCGTCAAACTCGGCATGACATCAGCTAATTTGCAAATATATTTCATTCGCAGAGGAACATCAAACAACACGATCGATGATGTACAATTCACATATACTACCCCAGGCACCCCATGGTTCGAATCAACTGGCTTCATCGAAGATTACTACAACAGGACGGGACAGTAAGTTCCCACATCTTCCGGTATGATCGAGTGTAGGCTTAGTGTGGACTAGCGGGACAAACATGGGCGGCGCACAAGCGTCGTTGACGTTCGAAGGCGCCGGATTCTACTTGTATGGTGGAACCCTCAACGACCATGGAACGTACAATATCCAAATCGATGGGCAGAACGCTGTTGGGCTGAGTGGCAAGACTCAGGACTATCATCCTCAACAACTACTCGTACGTTTTTTCCTGCTTTGATCAATGGACCCCCGTTTCCTTACCAACCCCCCTTCAGTATTATGCCGACGGTCTCGGATCTGGTCCACACAAACTCACGGTCACCAACACCCAAAACGGAGCCTA
>JAYRCO010000325.1:0-30651 GCA_037042815.1 Ceratobasidium papillatum | reverse complement strand
CCCCCCTCCATCAAACGTTTTTCAACCTCGGGTACGCATTTTTTTCCTCGCACCCCCTTGGTTTGGAGATCAGGACAAGCACGGAGGAGTGTACAAAATCGCTCGACACATTCGCCTTCAAAGTTGGCTGTGGGCCGTGTACAGCGTGGGTGGCGATAATCTAATAGAATAGGAAGTACGTACTGCCGTTGTCAATTTCCCAGGTCAAATGTTGCAAACTATGGAACTTGAGCAGTCTAAAAGTCATTAGGAACTAGTTTGACGCAGGCTCATGTGGACGTACGCAGCATCGTCATCTGATGAGCTATAAGTAGGCCCCTTCGTAAAAAAGTACAATTGGACCTGACTTACATGACTTCCAACGTTCTGTTTCTGACCAGATTTTCACAGAGAGTGATGTGAGATTTGGACAGTTGGACTGAAGGGTCTCCATAATCATAGTCTCTGACTTCATTTGTAGTTCCCCCCAACCAAAGTGTACAAGCCCAGGAACTGCTTGCAAAATGGCTTTGATGTGTGGCTCGTATTCCTCACCAATATGGAAGATCTCGAGCTCACGGACATGCTTTGCAACAGGTGGCGTTAGATTGTTAGGAGCGGCAATTCGTGCGCTGAGTTGTTCAAGAAACGAGCCCTCCGACACGCGCATGACACGATACAAGTGGGGGAGTGCGAAGAGATGCCAGCTATGAGAGACGATAGATGCTGAGACTAGGTCGCTCTGAGATAGGTGTGATAGGATTAGACTCCATGTTTCAGGAGGTAGAGAAACAGAAAGCTCGGGCAACATCACCATCACGAGGCATGAAGGGGTACAGAAGTTATGCAGTATGTCTTATGTGTCTTGGTTTTAGAGCTCAGATTGAAAAAACGGATATGGTTTTAGCAGGGCGAAGCGCGGCTGTTGACGGGTTTGACAGAGACATGCCGATCTTAGCCAAAGGTCTATCACGGGATGCTGCACAGCCTCGGATGGAGTTCTTGTTTGCGCCTATAGATGAGCTCTGTCTTTCCCAGGTTGCAAGAAACCTCGAGCGGCGACTGTGCATGATATAAAGGTTTATGACTTTGAAATCAGTTTGGAAACTATCAAATTGAATGTGATCTAGCTCGAACGCAAACCGGGATCGGCCGGTTTATACGAGGTTCGTAAAAGAGCTTAGTAGTAGAACATCAATTAACTAAGAGCTATTTTTTTTTGTTGGCCGTGTAATGCCGTTCGGTCACTTTACCATGTCACAACCTCTCAACGCTGTGCCAATGGGCTGACTCCAACTTTGGGCTGAGCATTTCAAATGCGCGCATACATGCTATCCAGTTCTGGGCTTTTGCGCAGATTTTCAAACACTCCCAATCGTATGTTTCAACCTCTAAGCGTCGCAGGTTTGGTAAAAACTGCAGCGCTTAGATTATGTCTTCCTAATGTAGCAATTTGGGTTGGTGGTAAACTCCTTGGAATATTGATAATACGTACAACGAGAAGTTTTACCAGCCCAGACTTGATCTTGACTCTTTCCAATGTCTCAGAAATATCATTTAGTAGGCTCCTGATAATAAGGTTGTCATCATTCGGACCATCCTCCGCAAACTCCACAACGAGCTCTTGTAGCATCGGCAAGCGTCGAAGCAAGTGGAGGGACGCGGAGCTATTCTCATCAAGATCCTTGCCGCTTTTATCATCAAGGTTTATGATGCGAAGGTACTCGAGCTGAATCGTAGCCTACAATAGTAGGACTCCTCTGCACATAATGGCAGAGGACCTTCAAAGTGTGTAAGAGATTCGAAGGCACGACCAATGCTTGTGAGGTCACAAGACAGCTTGCCCGGCTGGTTTGACAGCATAGCCAGTTCGTGTATTCTGGGATATCGTGGAAAAGAAGAATGAATAAGGGTGTCAGAGTCGCCATTCATGGTAGAGACCAGGGCTCCGTCTAGACGAAGAGAGCGAAGGGACTGGAAAGTAGTGTCTTCAATTTTAGTAAATAGCCTAGCTAGGGACCAAGGGTTGTAGATCGGTTCCTTGGAGAGGGTTAAGCTGAGGGTTTTCAAATCAGGGCATGAGCGAAGGAGTGACGCAAAAAGTTCAATGCATTCCCCCTCGAATTCGACTGATTTCGAGTAGTTTCAGCGATAGTAGAAGCTGCCAAAATAAAGGGCGCACCCACTTCGTCAACCACTAAAGATAAATGTCGCAAGCCATGGAATTTGAAGAATCTAACCAGACAATACTATCACAAGCCCACATACACAGTGATATGATCTAGTGGGCCATGCCTAAGCGTGACGGCATGCATTTGATATGAATCTGATCTTACCTGAATCTCAAGCGTGTAAGTCTTCTTCGTCTATGTCAACGTGGAGCGAGTTGAGATTTGTTTATATCCCGTTGTAGATTAGAAAAACGAGTACTACTGCGCACGAGATCAAATGAAAATATGTAGCTTTGTCCATGAAGTTCCATGGCCTAATTGAAGGTTGTCGAAAAAGTATTTTCTATGCTTTCTCCAGCTTGAGCTACTGCTTATGAAGCACGTTGAAATTGCTTTTGGCGCATAACACGATCGCGTGTTAGATGATACATTTGGTTTCAGTTCTTTTTCTCGTACAATCAGGATAGCCAAATTCTGTAAATACCTGCAATTGATCGAAAAGCGTCGTACTGCTCGCGATATTGAATGCTGGGTCTGAAAATGGCCGAGTCATTTTGACATCTCGAGGCCGGTTTGGTGATGTCGATGCTTGCTCAATAGTAGAGTGGGAACTGACAAGTCACTTAGCGCATGATTAGCTGGGCTACATCTAAAGTCTCAAAGTTGACCGCATCTTCGATATCCAGCTTTACTCGAGCAGTATGGAAGACTTAACTGCATTTCAGCTTCGACTGCACGTTGCCTCTCTCGAGCCGTGTGGGTTTCACCGCCTGTCTGAGGATTTCCGCGTCTGCTATGAATGCACCGGGAATGCCACAGATCTCAAAGACGCTATCAAGTATCAAGCACGCGCCCTCTCAATCACTAGTGAAACGCATATAGGTTGGCCTTTATTTTTCAACGCCATAGGGATCCTGCTCGTAGAGCGGTTTGTCTGTTCTGCTGATCTAGTGGATATCAGCTAGGCAACTGCGTACTAGCAAACAGCTTTGACGCTCGCTCCGGAAAATTAATCAATTAAAACAATGATCTCAAACAGGCTGGGGCTATCGCTTCGACGCCGATATGAACGTCCGAGACCTTCGGATGATATTGATAGAGCGATACAACACCAACGACAAGCTACGAATCTCATAGACGAAGGGTATTTAGAGATGGGTAGAAGTCTGAATAATCCACGCAACTCGCTGGGCTTTTGATTTGAGCGCACAGGGCAGCTGGAGGATATTGAAAAAGCTATCAAAGCTCAAGTGAGATGCATTGTGCTTACTTCCGAGGGTCTTGCCGAGTGTGAGGGTTGTGCCGCGTGCACAGCCACGGACGCTTTATCTTATCTATACACGGACACTCGTTTATCTCCTATTTCACATAGAACCCTTACACTCGTTACCTACTCTGTATAAGAACGCCTCGTCTGTACGCAGCGAGGCAACCCTCTTTCGAATACGAGACTTTGGCAAGTCAAGATCGACCCTCTTCAGTTCCGACTATCGTCTCTACGCCTCGTGTTCGCTCAGGTTCGGCCTACGGCCTCACACCGAGAGGCCTAATTTCTTGAACATTCTAGGGAACTCCAGAGAAAATAGAACTCTCATCTAATCCCCAAACGGCTGTACATTCGGCTTGGCCACGAAGGGGCCGGTGCCTGGCGAACGCAGCCAGTAACGCCGCAATCAATCACCGTCCCATGTCCCAGCGGACTGCGACGGGCCAGACATTAGAAACAAACAGAGACAACTAGCACTAACCACCTGGCGCCTTTACATAAGCGACGGTAGTTTCTGCACATATTGCTCAGCTTCCCACGTAGAGAATTTGAAATCAGGCACAGCTTTGAATGGGCATGCTTTCTCAATGCCCAGCGTCTATATGCACGGCTCAAACACGACCGCCACAAGTTCCCCCCTCTTTCCAGACTCAATCTCCTAGAAGAATTCAGGTCATCGTCAATTTGGCCGCTTGTCAAGTTCATCTTGTCACATATTTGCATACAGTCTTCTATCTATCAACCCCGTACCCTGTTCTCACCATGGCATCGGCCATATCTGATCTACACCCAGTAGACACTGTGGAAAGTGATTCTGTTTCAGCCGATGTTGCGACTACGGTCGATCATTCCTCTTCCAGGCGGTTCACTCGTAAGCTTGCGTTAGCTGTCGCAAAAAAGGCACAAAAGGCCATCGGTCTGCCTGGGCTATCCGAAGTAGGAGAGATGATAGGACGGTTAGCCGAGGTAAATAAATTATACTGCTGTGATACTCCTGCTTATCTTGCCGTTGTAAGATATCAGATGAATCTCAGGCTGAGATCGACGACTTAAGCGCTCACCTGGAAGACGTGTTGCGAATCATGGACACAGATCCACTGTCACCGCAAGACAAGCCTATGGATCTATCAAGGTACAAAATTGAACCCCCCTGATTGAACCTAGGAGCTGATATGTCTGGCCATACTTAGCGAAATCGAAGATATCCGTCACCAACTAGACGTAATGCTGTCCGACAAGCGGCCACTGAATGCAACATCAGCTCGGAAACGGGTAGCAGATTTTGAGAGATTATCAAAAAGATCCGACCGCTTGGCGGAACGACAAATGGTGAGCATATTTCCGAGAAAGAACAACCAGCACTACTGAGTATTTATGCTTAGCTTAAGCATCTACAGATGCAGCAGCACGCGACTCAGGTAGTTGACCGTATAAACCTTGTCCTTGGCTCTGCTGAAGCCAGATCTCCCACCAGGTACTGTATCATCACGTATATAGCCAATCCCAGCCATTAGCTGCCACTTCGACCGCTGAAGCAAGAGAGATTCTTTCACAAAATGTGCGTCCTCCATCGCCAGAGCGAGCTAATGCTTTGGAGTATCAGGTATGAATTTAACTCCAGTAATCTGCTTTTGGTTCTATCTAAATACGTTGGAGGAAGCTTGCGGAGGTCAATTTAGACTTGATAGTTAATCAGCAGGTGGAATTCAGTTACACGGCGATAGATGACCACAACTGCTTCGGCTCCAAAAACTCGATATGCGAGCCCACACTCACGGCCTCAAAGAATACAGTTCGCGTCACCTGCACCACCAGTCTCCTCAATGGCCTAACAGTAATGCGCAAGTCTTACAACGCTTCCAAAGCTGAAACGGCTGTCAAAGTTTGTGGTTGGAGTTTATGAAGAATTTACTATCTACGCTAACGCTCCCCTAGTTGGCAAAGCGAGATATTATGGCACTTTCCGAGTATCGGTAAGCTGCATATGATACAAAATGCGCCCCAATTCAGTTCTGCACGTGCAAATTTATCAGACATCCAAATATAGCACTTCTAAAGGGTGTTACAAAAGATACAAATGGCCAAATACGAGAAATTATAGTCACAACAGGTGAGTAAGGCATAATCTCAAACAAGCGTTGATCTAAACTATCTACCTCAGCGCCAATGACGCATATGATGTTTCTCCAGAGCGCAACCAATCCTGCGGCAATTGCACTTTTTGTAAATATTGTTGGAACAACTTAAATCACCGCTAACCAGAATGCGATTGTAGCTCAAGGGTATACTGGTGAGCTCTAAGTAGTCTAGTCGCAACTACTGTTTTGGTGATATAGAGCGTCTGGTAGGAACTGGGTATACTAGAAAGGATGAGCGACTGGCGTTCTGTAAGTATTTGCTGTGCGTCTGGGGTGGCTAGGCATAGAAACATCATCTTAGAGTTGGATAAGAGGCGGAGTGCAAGTAAAGGTAGACCTCCACGGCCATGTGACTGCAATCCCCGCCGCAAACATGAGTCAACCCTACGTAGTAAGTGCATTATAATTAGTCTTAAATTGAGCTTCTGATCTTTTTGAGTAGTATCCAGACGATTGGATTGGCGCTTTGAGTCAACCCTTGGACGATATCCTCAGGGTATATGTGGATCAAGGCGTTGCTTCCTCGAACGTCCAGCGGTTGTCCCAGTTTATAGACGGCATTTCACATCTCAGGCCAGGCTTAACGCCTCTTGATATTGTGAGAGTCGCAAGAGATGCAAGGCTAATACCTCCTCTATGCTACTTGTATTACGAGACATATGAGGTACCCAACCTGGTTGCTATTTGGCAAATTGGCGTATTGCAGGATGGGAATTTCAAGGGCAGGCTCAAAAAGTCATCCTGGACGGCCGAAGTAAGCTCCACATATTTTATTGTAAACATCAAGGGTAACATTTGCTCCTCACTTGAAAGCGCACGTTGGATTTAACACAATTTCTTGGCCCAAGAAGGCTTACCTGGGCCTTCTGCGACTCCCCAACAGCTGATGGGTGGCACAGGTGTGCATGATTTTATCTATCGTTTTCACGACTGCCATTTTTTGAAGCGCCAAGCTCGATCCGAAGACCAGAAGGGTGACATGGAAAGATGTAGATACAAGAGACTATGAATCACTTCGCTTGGAAGCTGGAAAACTGGCACAATATCATGGTGTTGCCCTTGATGAGTTGTGTATAGGTGAGTATATAGGTTGGCTGATAATTTATAGCCGGCTGAAAAGGTTTATTAAACTTCGTAGTTACTCGCGCGTCTTGCGTGCTCACCATCCGACACACTAAGGATCTATGTCGTACTAGTAGGTCTAATAATGAATTCGAAGACGAGGCATCGTCGTTTGTTAGCAAGGAGCTTTACTGCAATGGTATGTTCTGATTTTGATAAAGTTGTCGTAACAATCAAATATAAATAAATCTACGTACGTAGATCCTGACTGCTGGCCTGCAAAAACCAATCCTCTCTATTTTCATCGCCGTCAAATTTCAAGCGTGCCACGAGAATATTGGGGTTTCTTCAGCACTTTAAGCGACCCCCATGCCTCTTGTCCCGAATTTCCCCCGGATACTGATAAGATTGAGTATTGGGTGTGAGTGATGAATGATTCAAAATACTTGATGTAGCTGAATATGTTTGGTAGTGACTGTGGTCTATACATTCTCAAAAATGACTATGGCTGCCGGTACGACAAGATGATAGCCGATGGCTTGCAGAGTCTACCCGGATCATGGTGTAGTGGTGATTGATAGCTCATATTGCGATGTACTCTTTTTTCTGGTTTCAATGTGTCCATCTCAAAATCCTTTTCATTCAATAATACACTGTTGACCAAGTGGGTATACCGTATGCCACCCAAAAGTGGAACGGGCGATTCCTTGCCAAATTACACTTAAAATGTTTGGTTTAAAATCTAATAGTATAAGCATTTTCACACAATCAATATGTAAAGATAGCTATTCTGTGAGTTATGAGCAATAAATTCATAGAATTGAGGAAACTGCTCACGCTTAGAAGCAAATACAGAGCCAGACGGAGGCAAACTGCCCTCCTCGCTCTCACCTGCCTTACTGTAATGATTCATTCTGCTATTACAACGTCCTCAGACAGCCTGGGTTTGTCTTCCTTCACCCGACTTACGGCTGCAGCCCTGGCCGCGTCCTTGCTCTCGCTCTTTCGTGGTCGTACCCTGAGCACGTAACTCCGCCTTGAGTCGCTCGAGCGCCTGCTTCTGTGTCTAGACTCAAGGCTGGCCTTGATCAACGCTCTTATCCCTTCTGATGCTATGCACAGCTCCAAAATGTTGATTTGGGCGGCTCTCTTTGACCTGTGGCACCTCGGTATGAGAGCCCACATTCTAGTACATGTTTACCTACCAATCTTTGAAGAGTTTCTGCTCCTTCTGTTGTTTCTCAGTCCTATGCAAATTGATGGTGTACAGATATGCATATAAATGTAATATAGCTTACTTGGTTGGTATTCGTGGTGAAATAGCTGAAAAAGGCACGGAGCAATCACGCGTTCCACTTAGGGGTACTTCAGCCCAGGTTAGTCTGAAACTCATTATTTGGATAGCTCATGAACGGCTCAGCAAGACTGCTTGAAAATTTCCAGTATGGACAACGTGTCCTGTACATACCTGCTGAACATACAAAAGATTACAAAACGCCTGTGCGTCGGCCACGACGTTATCCCAATCGAAATCTGTTCCACTTCCAGGTGGTGTATGGTATAGGGAGTTCTATGCTACAATTGTAGCTATTATTTTACTGGAATTAGTTGTAGCATAAATCTTCATGGATGGCATCGATTCTGGTAGTAAAGCGAAGTCGAACATACCTGCACGAGCCGCCGGGAAAATCCGCCATAGCCACGAGCACTGGAAATGCCCGCGAGTAATCACTTTGATCTTTTTGTCATCACGAGGTTAGAAAATCATCGTGCTCGTGTGCTCGTGGCGGCCGAAAGATTAAACCAATCACACAGGAGCAGCGGATTGCGCTGGAGCGCTCCGGAGCCCAGGCGGATTTCCTAGAGTGATGTAATCAAAGATCGTTTCCCACTCCTCTCTACGACCACCTGCAAGCTCAGGTGCAGGTATTCTCAATTTCCTTGCTAACTTTGGAACGAACCTCGCATGCATTTGCTGACACTCAGGCGGCCTAACAGATATAAACGAATCTGTGACGAATTATCAAAAGGCTATCTCTCTCACCCCTGAACGATACCCACTTCTGTCAAACCTACTTTCGCGAGCTGGTTGTTCCCTCGAGAGTCGATTCCATTGCATCGGCAATCATAATGACCTGTCTCAAGCAGTTAATTACTTTCAACAAGCAACTCAAGCGGAACAGTCTCCAGCGGCTCATCGATTTGAAGCTGCTCGCCGCTGGATCCGGCTTCTTGCTAAACAGTCCCAAGAACCAATAATCGACGTATATAAGCTAGCGCTGGACCTTCTTCCATACGTGGTGTGGCAGGGGAGGTCAGTTTCACGGCGGTAGCTGAATGCTATGTCTATTGGGAAATTTGTGACGGAAGCTGCTGCTGCGGCGATCGCATCTGGCCAATATATTTCAGCGCTTGAATGGCTCGAACAAAGCAGTTCGACTGTATGGACGCAAAAGCTTCAACTCCGTCAGCCTATAGCTGAAATGCACGCTATGAATCCCATAGTTGCTCGTCAGTATGAAGCCGTGGTACGAGAACTTGAAGCTACAACCCTTTTGGAAGCTAGTCCTGCCTCTGAGCTGGAACGTGCCATGGCTTTGGAGGGGGCAGCCCAAAGACATCGTCGCTTGGTCGAGCAATGGCAAGGGCTTGTTGAGTATTTTGTGCGCAGGGTTCCAGGACTAGAAATTCTTGGGAAGCCCCGACGGTTTTCACTGCTTGTTGGAGCTGCTCGCAAAGGGCCTTTAGTTATGGTGAACGTGCACGAGAGTCGATGCGGCGCCCTCGTCATCCTTATAAATGGAAGTGTTGCCCATATTCCACTTCCCTTGTATTCTTATGATAAAGCTAGAACGGCGCATCACGAACGGATATTGGGCTTAAAATATCTTGATGTGCGGAGTCGTGGTGTTAAAAAGGACAGGAGCTTCAGTAAACGCAACCACTCAGATTGGGCGCATTTTGACCGAGCTCTGGGCTGCTGTTGTTCAGCCAATCTTAAAGTCTTCGAACCTTTTGGTGAGTGAACCATCCATCAGATATCAAGCGTTCATTGCCACTAACCCAGAGGAAATAATGTAGTGTATGCAGTCTAGCCAATAGCCATCTAGACTTACATGATGCACTATGGGCCCTCTGGCCTTTTTGCCCGTACATGCAGCAGGGAATTGCGGCCTCATACAGCCAAGACAAAGATATTTGACTATGTGGTATCTTCTTATACGCCTTCGATCTCTTCCCTACTTCAGCAATTCAAAACCTCAACCGAGTTTTGTGGTGTTCTAGCGATTGGCCAAGAAAGTACCCCTGACAAGTCACCTCTTCCATATGTTCTGGATGAGCTCCAAAACATACAAAACGCTTCTTTAGGAATCAGCTTTGAGAGGCTTACTGGAGCTGACGCAACTGTTGATGCAGTAATGGGGGGAGTCACTAGACACAGCTGGGTCCACTTTGCTTGTCACGCAGTTCAAGATCTGGGAGATCCCGATGGGAGTGGGTTCTTCCTCCAAGATGGCAAGCTGAGCCTCGCAGCTATTACAAAGAGTGCGCTGAAATATGCAAGTTTTGCGTACCTTTCCGCTTGCGAAACGGCTACAGGACACGAGGAGCTTCCGGAGGAAGCAGTGCATTTGACCGCCGGCATGCTGGTAGCAGGTTTTAAAACGGTGATTGGGACAATGTGGTCGATTAAAGACGAGCATGGGCCAATGGTGGCGGAGCGAGTTTATGCTGAGATGTTAAGGGGTGGAGTACCAGATCACGAAAAGGCAGCGGAAGCGTTGCATCAAGCAGTAGCGCATCTTCGAGAGCTAGTAGGCGAGGACAAATACGAGGAGTGGGCAAGCTTCATACACGTAGGCGCATAATTTCCGAGGCAATCTCAGAACCACTTGCGTCTTAGCTTTGTGTATCCGCCAAATTTCTGAAAAATATAAGATATATGCGAAGGCTATACCGCTCTTCTCAGCAAATTAAGTGAGGCTGGTGAAGATGAGATAACTTTAAATGATATGATCCGATTGGAGCAAACGTGTTGACATCAATCCGATTATGCCATGGATGTTATTTAGAACAGTTGATAGACTAGTCGAGAATTATCTTGGAAGAAGTTATCGAGTTAGGCGAGTTTATAATTACTTACTCTAGTGTCCAGTTCTGATAGCCGTCAAACGTTTTGTTTGGAGTGCTGCGGAACGTCTTTAAAGTCGGGTAATGTTTGGCAGAGTTTGATGGAGTGATCCCACGTGACTGAGCCGCCAATCACACTGCTGTTTTAAGCGACCATCTTCCAGCCTACGCGATCTCGGTGCGATATACTTAGCTCTTATAATTCCATCCCTTATGATCTTAAAATTAACTCTTCCTCGTCTAGGAATTAGTAGCAGTGCCGCTTGCGGTTCCGAAATATGGAGGTATCATTAGGTGCGCAGTACGAATGTGAACGCGAATGAATAGGCGGTCTCGCCTGGAGACCGAAGAGTCCGACAGTGATTGATACTCTAAAGATAGGGCGGAGTGCTTAGAGAAACTTGTGGCTTTGCGATATAAAAGTTCGCCGAGACGTATCTTCGTCTACATCAACTTGACACATCTCTCGACAAATCAACTAGTTCAGAATGCCGTCTATGTCCAGAATCTCTACCCTTACTGCCGCATTGCTCATCGCCTTACCCTCGGCTTTGGCAGGAAAGCGCGGTGTTGCCTGGCCTTGGTGTGAGTTTGGGTGTTACTATTCCACCCGTATTAATTCAATGTTAATTCTATCTACAGACAACGAAGGATCAAACATTGACGAGGCTTTGCTTGCCAATGGGAATGGGAACGTCGCATGGTAAGATATCTCTCGACCTAATAGACATCTACGTCACTTGACCATCGCAACCACGTAGGCTTTACGACTGGGAGACTTGGCGTCCAGCAAAAACCACGTGAGTATTTTCGTATTGATACCATTTTGCTGGATCTCACCGGAACTCTCTTATAGTAATGTCAACTGGATCGGAATGCAGCGCTGTATGGATTGCGACTCCTCGCCCGTTGCGCAGCTCCAGACCCGTGCCGCTCAACAAGGCTGGAACACCGTGTTATCGTTGAACGAGCCCGATATCAACGGCATCTCGGCTGCATCTGCTGCCACCTGGTATATTCAATATATCAACCCGCTTGCCATCAGTAAGCAGTAACTCCAATTACGCTAGAACTATGATGCTCATTCATATTTACCTGAACAGAAAAGGCTATTCCCTCAGTTACGTCTAGCCAAACGGCCGGACAAGGTCTTGATTGGGCTGCTGCCTTTATTTCAGCTTGCGCTGGACGTGTAAGCTCTCTCAATATCACATATGTAACTCGCCAAATTGACATATGGGTTGTTAGTGCTACTTTGACTACGTCAACCTGCACTGGTATGGTAACTCGTTCTCCGATTTTCAGACCCATGTCCAGAACGCCCACAGCCGCTTCCCAAGCTACCAGGTTGGTCGATCAGCTACCAAACGGCTAAAATACCCTAACTTTGAGAGATATTTTAGCTCATCGTCACCGAATTTGCGCTCCTGTCTCCGGCCACTCGCGATCAACAGGTTGCGTTCTTGAAATCGGCAATGAGCTTCTTAGACGGTGCTTCTTACGTCACCTACGCAAGTACCAAGTTATTACTAAACTGCATTATCTGACCTACAATGTTTAGTATGCTGTGTTTGGTGCCGCGTCGCCCTCCTTGATCTCGGCCAACACTGGAGGTGGGGTTGTTGGAACTGGATCGAGTCTTTATAACGATGACGGAAGCTTGACGGCTAACGGTATTGCCTACCGCGGATAGATATGTACATAAGTACAGAATACTCGCCGCTACCACCAAATTATTTAGTTAATCTTTTGCCCTATACAAAGAATTTTTTGTTCCATTGCTGAGGCCGACTCTACAAAAATTCTACCCGCAAGTTCGATATATGTTCCCTCAAACAAGGCGAAGTAAATATGCTTCAAGTGTATTATAGAGAGAAGCATACTAACGTTTCTTCCTCTATCCGAATTGACTGCGGGTTTGTATTATTCGGCTGACACCGGTCGTTCATCGGGCGTGGTGACAGTAGGGCTCCGGGTCAAACAGGAAATCGCTCACCGGTTTGAAACAAACACTTTCTAACACGTGTTTGCAACACTTAGTCACGGTTTCTAACCGGTTTTGCTGGAAAGTTCCACGTGCCTCGAGGCAGTTAGTCAGCAGCATGTATAATAGACCAGAAAATCGCATTTGCCACTTGAATTTCGCCACCACATCTCTCTTGCTCAATGTCTACTACCCAGCCATCTCCTAATACCCAGCACTCGCCTGGGCAATTCCAGATCGATCCACGGCTTCTTGAGCTGCTTCGTAACCTTCGCAATCTGCCCACTTCCCTTGCCGATCACCCGAGCATATATCCGTTCGTCGGTTTTGTGCTTGAGCCTCATAACATCAAGCATTACGGGTCGAAGCAAAGTGCCTTGAACCACGAGCTCGAGCTAATTTTTGGCTCTCGTGCTAGTGGCCGTTTGATCGATTTCCGGGGGCGTGGACCGTCATTAGAAGCAATTGTACATACTTTTCACAAATACATAGACGGAGAGAGTGGATATAACCAGGTTCTATGGAAATGGGTTCGAGATTTGACCCACGCAGCCACTGAAGCCCGCAAAAAAGTAAGATATTGTTTGAAACGAGGCGTATAGAGTTGAACTAACAATATAGATTTACGGACCCCAAGTGCACCCAAATCGAAGTCGCGTACTAAGCGTAGAGGGCAAAATACAGTTCGTTTTCCTAAATTCAAACCCGCTGAATCGAAGATCAAGGCGGCAAAGGCAAGGAGCACCATCCGGGTGAGTTACTTGTTTACATTCAAGATTATACTTTTGCTCAGCTTTGATCTCATCTCTAGTATCCACACGATCCAGCTGATTTGGAGGATGAACCAGTTGGAGTTGAGGCGGGACGCGGTCGTACTCGGAGCGAGCTACTCGATAAGCTAGTCATTCCTTGTCACTCGATCATTGACCCGTCTCATCTGCGGGTTCGTTGTCGTGGCACTGGTTGTGGGTGGTCTTGGGTTGAGCCACGACAGTCGGGCCGAATTATAGGGCATGCTGCGAGATGTTCTGGACTTGACGAAACAATAAGGATGGAAGCAAAACAAGGAGGAGCCTCCCTGTCGCTGGCATCCAAACTGCAGAACGGTCCTGGAGACGACACTCTGTCAAACAATATGAAAATTGAAGAAACCCCGCTACAGAAGAACGCCGAGGTCAATCACGCATTACTCAAATGGCTGTGTGATCGCATGATCCCACCATCGGCAGTAGATTGCTTTCGATGGAAGGAATTTGTGAATGTGCTCGATCCCGATGTACATACGGCATCGGGAACGACTATAACAGACACGTTTGTGACAACCGAGGCAGCATACATACACCAAAAATCAATTGAAGAGCTATCGCAGCACGAGCAGCTAACGCTTTCGTTTGATGGGGGAACTACAAGAAAACATGAATCCGTGTACACGGTTCACGTTACCTCGCCCCTAACTCGGGAAGCGCATTTAATGGATGGAAACGAGGCTTCCGGTGTATCGCATACAGGGGAACATATCTCTAGTATTATAAAAAAGGTATGTGGTTGAATATATTTGGCTAGTAATGAATTATTGACATTCTGAAGACTCTACGAGAGATTGGGCCAGATTGTTTCACATCTATCGTCTCTGATAACGCAGGAAATACACGTGCAGCTCGGACGCTGATAGAAAGCGAGTATCCTTGGATTATTGCACTACAGGACGCATGCCACTTGCTCAATAATGCCGCTAAAGATATTGGGCAACTAGAATACTTCCAGCCTTGCATAGCAAAGCTCAAAACCATCATTACCCATTTCCACACTTCTTCCTATGCCGCTCGGCACCTTGCTTCCTTACGGGTACTATATCATATAGCAAAAGGGCTTGCTGCCATAGGATTAACTCGGTTTGCAACATATTATTATGCTTCGCTTTCGACATTGCTTTGTTTACCTCTCATCTGCGAGCTTCTCTCTTCAGGGGTTCTGGATCTTAAATCGGTGATTGTAAATCACGATGAGTTTGAAGCGTTTAACATAACCACCTGAGTTGTAGAGTTCGCCAATTTATTGGATGCTAGATCGTACTGAGGTTCATGCATTTGAAGAGGAACTTATGCAGCTAGTAGCGGTCTTAGAGCCGTTCGCTCGCGCTATCAAGTGTCTTGAATCGAGCCATTCGTCCCTTTCGGATGTATACCTGTTCTGGCTGGCTATCCTTTCCCGGTTTCAAGCTATGTTCAAAAACAATAACCGGGTATCTGGCGTTGGGCTCCCGAAGCCAATTATTGAGGAGATAACCAGTATCCTTAACGGCCGACACGCCGAAATGTTCCGTGGCCAAACTGGGCCAGTATATCTTGCAGCGTTCTTCCTTGATATTCGTGCGCGCGCTCCTTTCTATTCAAAATGAATTTTACTTAGTTTTTGTGCGCATATAGGCTACCGAGGCTCCGACATATTTCTGCGTCACTACACACGACTGTTGGCTGAGACTTGGAGTAGTCAGCACATATCGGTTGGTGCAGATCTTCTTCCAGACCAAGACTTGCGCCAATCGCTCCCAGCATACACATTAACCGGTGGATGTTTGGTCAAATTACTGGGACGCATTTACAATAAAGACCCCGATGCCCCGCTGTTCGATCGATACGCGAGCTGGACCCAGATTGAGACGGCCTTCCGTAATCAACTAGTCCTGTTTACTCGCGGACTTAGCCCTTTCCACCAAACACCAAAGCCATCAACCGAGCATACATATTGGGAGTCTCTTCGCTCGATCCCTGCAGCGGACCTACTTGCATACCTGGGAGCAACCCTCGCCAGTATTGTCCCGAACTCCATGGCTGAGGAGCGCTCGATGTCGACGCTTACCAAACTCAACTCGCCTGATCGGGCGTCGCAGAAAGTCTCGACCTTAATTGACATGGCGACAATCCGCCAGTACTATAAACGTGAAGAGAACCAGCATTTACAAGTGAGCGTGCTAAATTCATTTATGCAGGCTACGTATACAAACTAATAATTGAGAAGGTATCACGCCGTATACGTCCGACAGTCCGATTCGCCGACCTCCCTCAAGCCCAGGGCAACCTGCCAGTTGGCGTGCTAACGGAATCGCTGGATGCTGACCAGAAGGCTTTATCGGATGCTTCAGAGTACATCGAAGACGTGTTAGCGCTCGGAAAGCCTTTGAGCGACGAGTACAAGGAGGCACTGGTTCCGAGGGGTAACCTGCAGAACTTCGAGGTTGAGCACATGGATGGCGTCTCTCTGTCATCCGATCTGTTGGCAGGAGTAATTTCTGGCCATCCCACGAGTAGCAAAGATGTCTCCTGCCTGCCCGAGTCTCCTTCAACTGACGTCCCGCCCCCTAAAAAGCGGCAGAGGATTGATATTGCGACCGCTTTCCTATTAGAATTTAAATTTGTAATTCGTCTTAGTCATCAATGTAAACTGTTTGAAACCATGACTAATGTTTCTCACAACGTGGCTCTTCGGTTAGAAACTTGGTAAACAGTTTGACCCGGAGCCCTAGGTGACAGCATATAGTCACGTGATGAATCGCTGCCGGCCGAGGCTGACGACTGCGACCGAAGGTAACACGGCCACCTCAGCTACGGCTACGGCCTGGACTAAAATATGGCACTCGTGTGCGGAGGTCAATATGCCGAGCCGAGACGCGTCACACCTCATGCGCTGGAACCTGGGCGGCTTTGGGCTGAGATGGCTGTATAAAGGGTGGAATTGCCGGTCAGTCGACATCATCATCCCAATCCCACAACCCGATCTACTCTCAGAGTTATTCTACACACCTTAAGTCTACTATTATAACAATGTCTTGGCATCACGGACCTTACAACCCTCACCATGCCGGCCCCGCTCAAACCCACGTTTACTACGGCCGTGGTATGCGAGGAGGCCCCCGCCGCCTCATCTGGTTTGGTCTAGGTGGTCTCGCAACGTACTGGTATATCAAGTCCCGGGAAAACAGGCGGGAAATTATGTATCAGGATGAAAGCGAGCACAAGACCAAATCGTGTGGTTGGGGAGCAGGATGGGGTGGCTGGGGCAATCACCAGCGCGAAATGAGGGATGTTCAGTATAAGATGGAGGAGCAGCGTCGCAAGATGCAGGGCTTTGGTGCTTCTGCTGGTGAAGCAGTGAGTACTTGAAATCATTTGATATCTTATGTTTAAACTTATCCTGCTCTTCAGATCGTTGATATGACTGAATCAAGTCTTGACACTGTCATGGCTTCCGTTATTGCTCTCAAGTCGGTGAGTGATTCGCAACTGGACTGGGCTTTGATTGGATACTAAGATGTTTTGTCATATTTTAGAAACTTGCAGAGCAAAGGGCGGCGAATGAAGCCGCTAAAGCTGCTATCGCAAAGGAGCACCCACGCCAGGTTTAGATATCGGACTCTTACTCGTTTGCATCAGTATCTGCCCCGTCTCACATGATATGATATTTATCTATCTATCTTTAACGCTTGGGTTTAAGGTTTTCATTTGATATCGCGAGGATCAGGGTCTCATGATAAGATTGAAATGCCGTATCGGGCTTCGCTTAGCGAGTCACGCGTCGACATTTGACTAGTCGGACCTTGTCCGAGCACGACACTCTTGTGGTAGTTCAGTTATATAAACCCCTCGATAACGCTTGGACTGTATCCTACTACTTCCCATCACCCACCATGGCCACTCTTGCTCACTTCAAAGTCCCTCAGATTGACAATGAGCCTATGGTATATCCGCAACTTTGTGCCTCGAGGATTCTGTTACTGACCTGATCAATCACGTAGCGCGCATACGCGCCTGGCTCCTCAGAACGCGCCGCGCTGGAGGCTGCTGTTTCTCAGATGCAAAAAGAGCTACCGTTCGAAGTTCCCTGCGTCATCAATGGCAAGCCAGTGCGTATCTCCATCTCACTTGATCCATCTTCCCATTTCTAAACAACTCTTCGACATAATAGGTCAAAACCGGACGCATTGCCAAACAGCTTATGCCTCACGATCATGCCAACCACCTTTGCACTTACCACGAAGCTGGCCCGGCCGAGGTCACGGCCGCGATCGAGGGCGCCGTCGCAGCGCGATATGAATGGGAATCGCTTCCTTGGCCCGACCGCGCTGCGATCTTCTTGCGTGCGGCAGATTTAGTGAGCGGCAAGTATCGCTATCAACTTATGGCAGCGACTATGCTCGGCCAAGGGAAGAACGCGTGGCAAGCAGAAATCGATGCTGCCGCTGAGGTATGTTTCATTTCGAAAAGTGTTTCGATGAGGATATGATATTGATAGACGCACATTACAGTTGGCGGATTTCCTTCGGTTCGGAGTCAAGTTCGTGGAAGAGCTATACAGCCAACAGCCATCCAAGAACGCGCCTGGCGTATGGAAGTAGGTTCTATTTGAACATCCTGTATTAATCCCCTAATATTATTTATCCCAGTCGCGTTGAGTATCGTGGTCTTGAAGGTTTCGTGCTGGCTGTTTCGCCATTCAACTTTACGGCAATTGGTGGAAATCTGTCGGCTGGCAAGTCTACTCAACTATAAGTTGATATGTATTCTAATCTGATATCTTAGCTCCCGCTCTGGTTGGAAATGTTATCGTTTGGAAGCCATCACCCGCTGCTACCTATTCGAACTACATCGTCCACAAGATCTTCATGGAGGCTGGGGTGCCCCCGGGTGTGATCCAGTTCGTCCCGGGACCGCCGGCGGATGTCGTACAACAGGTATTGAGACAAACTCTCTTATTTGAACCTACTGACTTTTCGTTCGTCGTTTAGGCAATTGCTCATCCTGAGTTCGCTGCTTTGCACTTCACCGGCAGCACACATGTCTTCAAGCAGCTGTGGAAGGATATTGCCTCTAACATGGAGAAGTACAGGGGATACCCTCGCATTGTAGGAGAGACGGGTAAGTCTCCTGAACCACTGTAGCAACCTTTCCAACGTCTGACCTATATTTGACCATTTAGGTGGCAAGAACTTCCATATTGCTCATCCTTCGGCCGACATCACCTCTGTTGTCCAACAGTCTATTCGGGCTGCGTTCGAGTACCAGGGTAGGTATATATTGAATTGCATTTCTAGGTATTTAACTTATAGCCATTTGTAGGTCAGAAATGTTCAGCCCTCTCCCGACTGTATGTCCCAACATCGCTCTGGAACGGCGGCCTCAAGGATAAGCTCGTCCAAACCGTTGGAAAAATCTCGGTTGGGCCTGCTACCGACCCCAAGAACTTTATGGGCCCAGTCATGTATGTCCTAAGTTATTGCGCTACCATCTGTTACTAATCCATTTGTGCTTAGTGGGAAGCCAGCGTTCGACAAAATCACTGGATATTTCCAAAAGGCCAAGGATGCTGGCGGAGAGATCCTGGTGGGCGGAATCTGTATGGATATCAGCCAGTATCAGGATCTTGGGATTTTTTCTGACTATGCATTTATTCTAGCCGATGGATCCAAGGGGTACTTCATCCAGCCAACCGTTATCTTGACAAAGGATCCCAAATCTGTGACAATGGTCGAGGAGATCTTCGGACCTGTGCTCACTGTAAGTAAATATCGGGAGTCATGTTGTGGAAATACTAAACTGGGTTTTAGGTATACGTGTACGAGGACGACAAATTCGATGAGACCTGCAAGATCATTGATTCTACGACTACATATGCCTTGACTGGATCTATGTAAGTGATTCTTGCTGGGCTAATAGGAGGCCACTTACTAATACAAACCCGCAGCTTTTCTAACGACCGTGCTGCTCTCATTCGCGCTACAAATATCCTTCGTCATGCCGCGGGTAACGTCTACTATAACGAGAAATGCACTGGTGCTGTCGTGGGCCAACAACCATTTGGAGGCGCGCGTGCGAGCGGAACAAACGACAAGGCCGGGAGTATCAGCATTTTCTACCGGTTCGTGAGTGCAAGGAGTATTAAGGAAGGATTTGTCGAGCTAGATGACTTTGTATATCCTTCCAACCTCGTGTGAGACGGTTGTTGGATGAGCTGTTTTTTTGGATTGAATAATGAGAACAAATAGAATTTCTTGATTAGAGGAAAGGAAGGGGAGCAATGTTGATTATCGACCAAGGGAACGGTTCAACCGAAGCTCTGGCAAGGCCTGGCTTGTACGGCATTCTCTTACTAATACAAATCAAAACATCTCGTATCTACTGGCCAATTTGAGCTTGAACCGTCTGTCACAAATCGGGCCTTTATAAATCACCAACAACACTAGCTAAGTCTTAGAAATTTATAGGAAACACTATAGCTGGGCTTATGGATGAACAAATTTTCATTTCTGCTTGACTGAGAGTTTCGGATGCGTGATTACTTAATAAAATTTCTAAATGGTAGATTGTTGCCTTTCAGTACGACAATTTAGATATGTTTTATAGTTTCTTCTAATGGAGTCAAGTTCTTAGGACATATACTATCCTCAAGAGATCAAAAGCATTCACACAAGGCAAGCTTTACAATAATATAAGGTGGGATGAATCATGTCAACGCACTTCGTAACTATGTAACATATCGAATTTAAGATGCTCCTTCAACGTGGTGAAACTCAGCGAGAAAGCTCGGAGAGCCCGAAGGTGAACGTACAGATGGACCGGGCATATGATTTACCTGGGGCGCCGCCCGCCTTTTCATCTGCTCGGTCTCGCTGCGATGTTCAGCAAGAGTCTGGAATTAGACAGTCTGCTCAGCTTGATGTTGTATGCGTAGTCTAAGCAATTGATTGACTTACAGATTTGAGCGCCGTAACAATCTTCAATGCAGCATCGAGTGTCGCGTCCGCAACATCCACGGCCTACCAATTTGATCTAATTAGCGCTATGGATAGACATCAAAATTATAAGATACATACGGCTTCACTCGTCTCTACATTCATTCGGGCCAAGCGTTCTCTAAGCTGAACACTCTCAGTCGTCGAGAATGGACCAGGCGGTGGGAGTGCCTTGTATGCGTTGCGTCGTTCTCTGCCTTTCATCCATAAGGCTGTGGCAATTCCTCCAAGGATGAACCACAAGAGGCGGTTTCCACCTGCGGGTCCTTGGTTGGTAAACCCAAAGCTGTAGTGGTGATACGGCATCGTAGGGATAGGGGAAACAGTGGTAGGACGGTTGAAGATAGAAGGAGAGGAGAGTTGAGGGGATTGACTGCCTCGATTCAGACTATTTATTCGCATGGGTGAGGAGCATGGCTGGAGCATCGAACGTTCCGGTTCATGGACGGCCAACTGACACGCAAGCGCCGCAGCCGTTTGCCGGTTCTGACGACAGCCTCGGCCAAACGTGGCCCTCCGGGTTACGTAACCACACGCCCGAGGGACGTGCGGCTGGAAAATAAATTGAAATTCATTATTTCGTTATCATGACGAAAGCTTGTAAATCCACTTCATCATTAGACGCTCTGATATATCTCCTTGTCAAACAAAAAAAAAACCCAAACTAAACATCGCACATTCGACAATATCCGTTCAGACCACGGTCTGAAATACCAATGTTGATTAGATCGCTGAATGACCTCCTCCGCCAGCCAGCACAGTAGCTCCGGGGGCTCCTTCTGCCGCGAGCTGCTCTTCCGGATTGGCATGATTATGGTGTGGGCCAAGATCTGGCAAGACCTCTGTCTTGGCTGAGCACAAACATGTTATTAGCGTTTATAGCAGCCCAACTGATGAAAGACGACGTACTAGGAGTCTTATCTGCGGCAGCCTTTTGCTTTGCAAGACCTTTCTCCTTGAGCGCGGGCTTATTCAGAACCCCGCCTATGATGGCTTCAACCTTTCCAATAAGGGACTGCATAGATGTTTTCAGAAGGGTTCAACGATATCGAACACATAGTATGAGTGATTGTATGCGTACCGCAACACTGAAAGGCATGAATGGGTATGAGGGGGTATCGTTCGTGGGGAGTTCCCGCGTGTACCCCGAGATATTATACCCCAGGGTAAACCCCGGGCCCGCACAACGGATATGATGTAAACTAGAAGACACGATGCACCACGAGTGTTGATGATAACAGAACAACAGAGAAAGCTGCGATAGTCGCCCAGGATAAGGAAGAAGCGTGGAAGTGTTTGCGCAATCATACACAGAGCGCATGGTGTAATCCCATAAATAGAACTAACTATACAAAGAGGTTGAAGCGTACATGTTGCAAGTGTGTCACACCAACAGTGGCAAATGAGATGACTCCGCAGCTGCAATGGAGGTGCTTCCTAGGGGGTGGCAGTGTTGGCCCCAAGTCGTTCTCGAGAGGCTGATCTCAAATAAGCTGGATAGAACCCAGAGATCTAACGAAGGAAATGTGCTTCACGGAGGCTCATATGGATTCTTTAATCACGAAAAATAGTACAATTAATGATTGATTGGCTTATCAATACAACTATTAACATTCATTAATGGTTCATAGACTGCAAAATAATTGACGAAACCCGGCTTAAATGGCTGAACGACCTCCACCACCAAGCATTTGGCCTGCACCAGCTCCAGCGCCCGCAGGTCCAGCCTCGGCGGCTAAGTTCTCCTCTATCGTTCGGTGACCATGAGACGGGATACCCGTAGGATCAGCATGCGTGGCGTTTGGCGCATGTGTACCGTGCACGACTTCAAACAGACTTGTCAATACCAAGACTCTTCAGTTGGACAATTGAACTCACCCTCGGACTTGGCCGCTTTGGCCGCAGCAGCCTCCTCCTGTTTCTGCACGCCCTTAGCTTGCATCCCTGGGTTGTGCAAGAGGTTGCCGAGAGTGGCTTCAACCTTTCCAACGAGGGCTTTCGCACCTCCACCAGAAGCCTGTTGAGAAGTCGGGTGCGCGCCGGCTCCGGTAGTATTACCAATACCGGTACCGGTACCAGCGTGCGCACCACGGGTGGAATCGTGGATGGTATCGTTGCCAGTGTATCCAGTACCAGTGGTGCCGGCACCGGTTGCACCAGTACCGGTTACACCAGCACCAGTCGCACCGACCGGGTGATGCTCATGGCGTCCAAACTCGCCATCGTTCTAGAAATCAGACCGCCGAGTCAATACAGACCATATTCGTGAAGAAAATTCGCCACAACTCACCGTCCTGCCCGTAACGGGGTTTGTGCCTGCTGGCGGGTTCGGACCAGTCTTATCGCCGGTCATAGGATTGTGCGTGTTGCTGACGCCATCCCCGGTGAGCGGGTTATGCGTGTTGTGGGTCTGGTTGCTGTTAAGACCAGTTGGGCCGCCAGCACCGTACTGTTGCTGACCGCCGGCGCCGTATTGCTGCTGGCCAGTAGCACCGTATTGTTGTTGGCCGGCGGCATCATACTGTTGCTCGTGACGACCAAACTCGCCCTCCTTCTGTAGTCACCTCATGAATCAGTACACTCCTACAGGAAATTGAACAATGAACCTACCGTGCGGCCAGTGACGGGGTTCGTGCCTGGTGGGGGGTTCGGGCCGGTCTTGTCGCCAGTCAAGGGGTTGTGAGTGTTGACAACGCCGTCACCAGTGAGAGGGTTGTGGGTGTTGTGGGTAGCCATATTGGTATTGGGTAAAATAGAGTGTGATGTGGATATAGAGTTCGAGTTACTGTGGAGTGTGTGGGTTGAACGAGTCGGACCCGCGGCTTTTTATACCTAGACGATGCTGGGCAATGACGCAGTGGCGCAGGCTCCAGCCCGGCCCAATGACGTGAGTAATGAGAGTGGAATGAGCGCATGGTTGCGGACCATAGGCGTGATGATGGTTTAGAAGTCACAAGACAAAGTGCAATGATATCATCGAATGTCGGTTAACGTTTGGGCGCCACGTGATGGATGGCGAGCACATGCTTCTATATTCCCACATAAATGCGACAGATACATACAAAGAGTGGATGAATAAATATACTGCGGGCATGATACCATTAGTAATGCAACGGGCTGGGTGGGCCAAATGCTTACCAAGTACAATGGAGTATAAATTAATGCGAATAGTCTACGAGTCTCGAGGTTTCTGGTTTGAGCTCCAACACTTATCTCGATTCTTGTGCATGGACGCCCACTGATTGCCAACATGCTGCCAATGTTCCTATGATCGCAACATTTGAGTTATTCTTCTTGCTAGACTCTATATATAACGTACCATCTTCTTGTCATGCAACATCTGCCAATAATCCTCTTTCTACACCGTTACAAATGAGAATCCGTTACACAGCTGCCCCGACATAACCGAAACTTACTGCAGAGCCCTCGTGAGGACTTTTCGGACTTTTCGGACTTTTCGTTCCGAGTTTCTCTGTCCAACACATGACAGCCACCCCTCCAGCCAGAAACCAAAATGTTCGAAGAGATAACGAGGAGCAAAGTGTTGGTCGAGTGGCCCCCGCAGCCTGCTGTGCTCGTCGGGCAGCAATACGAGCTTTCCAATGGGATTTCGTAGCGAAAGGACGATGGTTCATCGAGTTAACATTCATGGTTACCGAGGGATATCAAGATAGCTCCAGCGTAGAGACAAACCAGGGGCGAAGCTGAGAAAGGGGCGAATGACGCAACAAAACTCAAGCCCAGTAAGATTATAAGACCAGCAAGCGGAGGGAGGTGGAGGCCGAGCCCGGGTATAATAGAGCGAGCCGCGCGAGCGATGACAGAGGCTATAAGCCAGTTGACATCCCCGCAATTGCGGCGTCCCTCATTGGCCGACGAACACCTCAGCCCATGTTCAGCCGGGACTTGCGTGGCCGAGGCCGAGCCGGCGGCTGATTACGAGCATTCAGGCGCTTATTCTTTGGCCCTGTTCCTGATGACTCAGCACGCTAATTGCTCCCGTTCGGGATCGTCGTTCGGCTGCTTTAACTACCTATACACTTGTATTAGCTGTTATTTCATAGCCAATACTTCTGGGTAGTCTTGAATCTGGGTCTTCTTCTCAAAACAACGATGAATGAAAATAAAGCACTCGTTCACACTAGGCTGTCCTCGAGACTAAGGTCGAAATATTGAAGACAGTAGCATTTCGGCTCGTTCATTTTGACGTACAAAATTATTCACAAAACGCCTCCCAGCAGAATATCTACATATGCCGCAGATGTCCTATGCATAAATGTGGTACTCCAGGGGCTTGAGCTGCATGCTATCATGGTTCCATATAAGAAAAATTTGCTCACCACTGCAGACAACGCTTGTCTTGTTCAAACGTTTATGCTTGATTTTCAGCTTCTCCCTCTGGATGCTGGTGGGAGTATCGTCTAATGTCTATCTCCTTGCGCCATTTGGTTCGACTCTTCTTGACTTTCCTCATACTGCTAGTAGCTTATTAGCAATATATCCCAGAACTATACGAGGAACCGAGCTCGAATATCTTTCCTGAGCTTCAATAGACTCACCTTAACCATCGTATACGGCAAGAATACCTTGACGGTGAAAGCCAACAGAATAGCGCGAGAACGGAAGAGTCACACGATCGCGTTCAGGCTAGGATATGTGGATCTTGAGATCCCTATACACTGGACACTTACCTGCATTACGGCTACTAGATTCAATTCCACCAGTACTGGCCTGCGAGAAGTCCAACACTGTAAGTTGGGCTGGACTAGGCAGACAGTCATGGGTCGAAGCGACTAGGAGGAGGGGGGCGAGGCTGCGGCTCGGAGCAGAGTGTGTTCTATTACTGGTTTACGCGTGCTTGGAAGCTATGCTTCATGCTTAAGCCGCGCGATCTACGGCTCAGCCAGATCTCTGATACGACTAGCTGTCAAAGCAACACCCGGTACGTATCATGTCTGATCAGCAAAGCTTCCGCCTTGCTGGGTTGAGAAATCTCGTTCCTGCTGAAAGTACTCTTCATATCGGTGACTTGCCGGTCCACTGTGGTTGTACACGCGGATTTCAGATCACCTTTTGGTTGATCGGTCAAGAATCTTGAGTGGACAAGGTCTGAAATGGCTCAACCAGATCCAACGCTCGTTACGGCATGTCTGGTCCTGGTGCCCTACAGCGTGCTATCAGAGGGCAAGTGGAGTTGATTCCGCTGGCAAGGTTTAAGTTGAGAACGTGTCAACCTCGCCACAAAACTTGTACGAGGACGAAATGACTGGGTAGAATTTGACAAATGCCACTTTATTCGAAATGCTATCTGACAGGATCACAGAGACTATACTCGTCTGAGAATAATGTCTTTCAGATTGAACCGACTCTGATACAAAGCTATTCCAAAAGAGCAGCGAGAACTCACACGATCCCGGCAAATAGCTCAAACTACAAATGATATGGACTATCGGCCACGGTTCAGACCACGAGCTGTAGTTTCCGGTCGTTCCGACGGCAACATGCGTGCTATCAGCCTCGGTTCCCTCGCCACAGCATATGCTAACCATCCAGTCACCTCGCAAGAAGACATTGTGTTCTTCATTGTTCGGGTCTGAGCCTCAACTCTATTAGAGCTACAATCAAACGTGTCGCTGAAATCATGCGATGTCCAAGTAGCTCAACGACGTTGGTTCGTGCCCGACAACCCCGCTTCTCGGCTCCACATGCTGAAATCGGGCTTAGCTGTCAAATTTTGACGTTCGGAATGAGGTCCCGAGTCCAGTGAATTTGTGATTGGAGATGAAATAAAATCAAAGGGATAAGCGCCACAATTGAGAAACGATCACTCCGTAAATAAAGATAATCACCAAGCAAGATAATCAGTACGGACAGCAGAAAAGTAAAACACCCGCGCGAGATAAAGAGCTCCAACCTGCAGTTCTCGACTTCTTCCAATTGTACCACCGGACCGTCTTGTTATGAGCGCGCACTGCTTCTCCTCCACCTGCGAATAGAACCACGCGCGTAATCTTACTTCTCACTAGGCAAGATCACCTTCTTTCTTTGCGTACACCAGCACGGTAAGCGTACATCCTACAGCTCCTTCCCAACCGACTCTTCGGAGCCTTATGCATACATCCTACCATGAGCCGCATTACACCACCGCCAACTTACCCACCCCTCTATCCATGATCTCTGATCCATGATCCATGATCGGACTAGAACCGTCTCGTACACCATTCCGTCCGCGAGTTCCATGATACGGAAGACTACGATAATATACATCCTTCAGCCACCCAACCAAACACACCACACAAGCGAGCCTTGGCCTTGATGTAGATCTCGCCCGGGTCCCGTTTCGGTTCTGTCCCTGCACACCCGCCCTTGCTGGGGTTGAAAAAAAAAAAGTACACAGCTAGGACGTCGGAGAGAATAATGAAAGCCACGTGGGGAAGCCCGATCGGTGGTGATTCTTCGGTTTACAATTCGTCAGCCGGGACGGATGTGTGTTCGCTCGGGCGCATATAAGTTGATGCGGGTGAGGGGAAGGATGCAGGGAGGTGTTACGTGCGGAAAAACCCAATCAATAGATTACATGTACAACCAAGAAATACAACATGTGATAGACGCACAGCAAACGAGATCAAGAAAACAACCATAGCCGTTAGACATGAGGTACCCCCAAAACCTCCCCTCGCATGCACCCAAGATACACCAAAAAAACGCCTTGCTCCTTCACTCGCTCTCAGCCCTTGAGATGAGGAATCGTGGATCTAGAACTCGTGTCGGATCGCGTACCGGTTCAGTAGCAGAGTGGCGATGATTTCAGAAAGCAAATGCCATCCTCCGATTTTTATTTCTAGTCGGGCGTGACTCGGTCCGTCGAGGAGCCATTCGTAAAGGGCGATGAGCCGGTCGTTTTTATCGTAACACTATCATTCGTTCGTCAGAATCCAATTAGCTGATAGCTGGGGAATTGGGGGACATACCTCCAACCGCCTCGAACCCGGCCGCCATTGATACTCATTCCCATCCACAGCCACAAAGTATCTAGATCTTCCCCCCAAGTTCAGCCCTAGATCACCCCCTCCAAAAAATAAGACTCACCTCCCCCCGCTCGTAGCCTTTCGTCGTAAATAACTCGCCATAGGCGCGACCTCCCGCTCGCCCAAATGCAAATGTCCAAGTTCGCCCGCGCTTCCAAAGTGCATCGTCGCTCGCCATGGTTCGGTCGGATGAAGAGCTAGTCGTTCGGGCGTACGAATGAGTTGGGTCACTCGTGGCTGCGTTTGAAGCGTTTCGAGTTTGTACCTGTACAATGTAGATATATGAGTCTTGGGCTTTGTTCTCGTTCTCCAGGATGGATGGATAGACGTACATGACTCGTCCGTCCGTGTCCGTGAACTCATTATCAAATAGATCGCCAGTGGAATCTACCGCACTATCGTTTAGTCTCATATATACATCCGGCATATCCAGCTGCGGGATCGACTCACCAAACAAGATCGTAAACGTTGGAGCAGTCGACATCATCAAGGTTCAAGCGAGAGGAGAGAGACGTTACTAGCAACAGACACTGAGATCAGTATTTATACCAATGCATCACCCCACTGCCGCAGCCCATCCTATATAAAATTCAAAAAAAGCAGGGGAGGGGGGACAGGGGCTTCGAGACCCGTTTGTTCGGTTCTCGCCACGCGACAGTTCCCACGTGGCCATCCACGAGGACGACGATCATCGGGTGCAGGTGGGGGAGAGTGAAAGAAGAGATGCCTGGATTCAAGCGCCCGACCCTGGAGCAACTGGCGGCGGCCGTCGTCATAGGCTTTAAGAAAATTGAGGTATGATGTGAGTCTTGCTTGGTTTAGTCTTGGTGGGCTGAATGGATGGGTTGAGCGGATGGATGGGTTGTTAGGTTGGGGTGGGGTGGATAGTGGGTAGGACCGGGAGGAGTGGAATTAGCATTGCCGATGCGTCTTTTGGGAAAGTCGCCGCAGCTTGTGTCGCGTAATGAATGAATGGACGAGGACCGCGTCGAATAATGGGCGAACACCGTATTGAGGACCGGTCGACTGAACGCCGTATCGAATAACAAAATGAATCGGCGAGCAGCAAGTGCCTTGGCTATCCCCACCCCGGTATGCCCGCTCATCCCCTAATCTCTCGCCTATTCACTAGTGAAATGACTCTTGCAACCCACAACTCCAGAACAAGCCGGATTTCCTCGCACGAGATACAAGCGATCGTGATGCAGTTGATTGCCCCTATACCCAAAAGTCCTTCCTTGTATCGTGACAGATGTCACTTGACCGTGTCTTATGATAATATGAAACGCAGCCGCGTGTTTTTCATGACCCCCCATCAATTATTGCAGTGCTTCATTTCTGTTTACATGAGCTGGACTACATACCCTAGTTCAGCCACTCCATCTTCCGTCCCTGATGAGCCTTGGTATCAGGTACTCACACATAAATATCGGGAGCAATTATGGAGCGAGGATCACGCCCTTGGACACGGCGTACTCTGCGTTGATGATACTGCTGGTAGCCGCTCCGATGCACACATTATTCGCCAAAACGACAAACTTGATATCGAGGACCGGGCACGGACGTACCCGGCCGACGTTGACCCCCGCCCCGCGCTGAAAGTCCCGGTCGAGCCGGGGTTGCGGTCGATCCGGTTCGTCATGGACGAATATCGCTTGACGAGGTGCAGAGGGGCATCCGAGGGACTGCGGTTCGCACGTATAGGCTCGAAAGGCGGCGATGACGTCTTCCGGACTCGGAGGCGGGCGGCGGTGGAACCGAACAGAGACCGACTCGGTGTGTCCGTCGAGCACGGGCACGCGGAAGCACGTTGCTGACACTACCAACTTGTCCGCCGCGTGGTGGTCGAATGAAGTACTGTCTTGGCTCAGCCCGCCGAGGATTTTCCCGGTTTCCCATTCGATTTTTTCTTCTTCGCCGCTGATGTAGGGCACGACGTTGTCTAATATGTCGAGCGAGGGTACACCTGGGTATCCGGCTCCTGATATGGCCTGAAGCGTCGTGACTTGGACGATTTCAAGTGGGCCGAACGATGCTTCTAGTGCGGCTAGGGGAACGACGAGGCCGGTAGTCGAGCAATTCGCGTTGGTGACGATAAAGCCTTTGGTCAGCGGCGGAGATTGGAGCGAGCGCTGGTGTGGGACGATGGACAAATGGCTGGGATTTACGAGCGGGACGATGAGGGGTACGACCGGATCCCGCCTGTGGTTCTTCGAATTGGAGAACACGGCCAGTTCCGCAGCTCGAAACGCCAGCTCTGAACCGAAATTCGAATAAGCTTGGGATGTATAATGAATTTCATTTGATCACTTGCCGATGTCGCCTGCTACGTCTGCGTCTAGACCTGAAAACACCACTCCGCATTCGGTGAATGCGTTGGTGGGTTTGCATTCTGCGACGACCATGTCTCGGACGATGGTTGGGATCGGGATGCTTTGTTTCCATCGTACGGCTTTTTCGTATGTTTGTCCTGCGGAGCGGGAGGATGCGCCGAGGGCGTGTATTTTAAAGTATGGATGTGTCGAGAGGAGCAGGATGAACCGTTGGCCGACTGTTCCTGTCGCACCGAGAATGCCGACGTTGATAGGTTTCTGAGGTGCCATGGTAAATACAGAAATACAAGCTAGTCGGCGTCGTCTTTGACAAACGAGTCAACAAGATTTGGAGCTCGGAGTCGAGTCAATCGTCGTCGGCCCATTTCGCACGAAAAGTAATTTCCATTTCCCGACAACGCCAGAACCACGCACGTGACATTCCACCTCCCACTCCCATCCTGCCACGATGTCCAACCCAGCCGAACTCAAAGCCCAACGCATATTTCCTCAAAACGCACAACACAATGCTCTAGTCTTGAGCAACATTAAATTCGTATCTTCGTGCTTTGTCGGAGCGGTCGCTGGGATTCTGGGTCTCCAGAACGTGTACGGGTTTCTGTTGTTTGGCGCTTCGTTGTTTGTGACGGCGGGTGCTGTGGCGGGGCTTAAGCTCAAGGGAGGGAATGTGGAGAAGTATGTGGCGGGCGGGTGGGTGGAGATGGTTAATCCCGGACAGGAGAATATTTTCTCGTTTGTTTTGCTTTGGACGTTGTTTTATGGTATGTCTCTA
>JAYRCO010000324.1:0-30667 GCA_037042815.1 Ceratobasidium papillatum | reverse complement strand
TCACAACAAGGTGAATCGAATGGGCTACACATCCAATCATCATGTTTTCAGACGTCATGGTGACATCAAATAGGTTGGTATATCGCCGAGAAATGTCTTCATTCATAGTGGTATTATTTGATGCATTATCAGTGACGCTGGCGACAAGACTTGAGCCGATACCTCGTTTCTGGATTGACTTGAAAATCTTCTTGCCCATCGAGCGGCCGCTATGCTCGGCGTTAAGATGAACCAAGTCGATGGGAAACTGGTGGAGTGTCCAGGATACGTCGATAAATGACACTACAATCCCAGCGATGGAATACACATAGCCCCGGCTAGTCCATGCATCAGATACGATAGCAATCTGAGACTGCTGCGACTAAATCTACAGTTAAATCAAAATAATAATCTAATACTGGTCCACTCACCTCAATGGCCTTCTTGACTCGCTTTGAAAGGATCGCATACAGCTTGTCGAGATCTCGACGCATGGTCTGGTGCGACGGAAGTACAATATTTGGGTCGATATAACGAAAAATAGCGATCATACCCGGCCCCTCCCCGAACGTTAACGGGAAATTATCTCGCACCACACCCTGAACAAGATTTGATCGAAATTCCGTCTTGCTGAAGGCGACTGAGTGTTTAACGGGTGCACTTGATGCTTCGGGGGATGAAAATAGGTTGCTAAGAGTAGACGAGGGTTCGGCCAAGCTTGTGGTAACGTTGTGTTGGGTATGTGTGTGCATAGCGTCCCCGGGAAATCTCTTCTCATGTGCAGGGATATTCCGGCAGTTTTGTGTCAAATGCCTCGTAAAGTTGCTAACAACCATCGTTTTTGAATACATGTCTTCATTAAAGTTATGGCAACCTTTCGTACGGCGAACACGGCGGACAGATCTAAATTCAAAATTAATTCACGAGCGTTAAACATTGAATTGTAATAATAATACGTACGGACAATATCGGCACTTGAATATCCAAACCTTTTGCTCCTTATGCGCACCAGCCTCTGGCGCCTTGAAATGCGACAATGCCCAGGTCTTCTTAGACAACTTACTGCCACTCGGTTCGTCCGAGCCACCCTCATCGTCAGCATCAGACGACGAAGTGCTGGATTCGACACGACGGCTTTTGATCCAGGTGCGCTAAATTGACTTGTTTACATGTCTCCAGAAATGTACAGTAGCGTATTAAACATACCTTCTTCTTAGCTTTGCGCTGGGTGTTTAGTCCCGAGCTACCCTTTCGCTTGTTTTCCTATATCCAAGTATAACTTAAGTATATTTCAGCGGTCAATTTCTGACTCACTGGTCGGGCCTCTCCGGTTTTTCCACCTTTAGCACTAGTATTTCCATTCGCAGTGCCGGTAGCCAATGCATTGACCTAAAAGTGTAACCAAATAAAGTCAGACTAAACCAAATTAAACATGGCATGAATAGACTTACTACGGTAGATGCGTCGCTTACACTCTCGGAACTAATTCCGTCATCGTCGCTGGGGGACTTTGAAGGCGGGTGATAATCATCGTCGCCATCTTCAGAGTCTAGGGTATTGGGGGCGCTTGTCTTGGTCTTCTTCCCGTTACGGCGGCGCGTGACTGTATCTTCTGCTTGTTTGCCTTTTGCACGAGCGCGCTTGGGTGGTTGGGGAGTGTTGTCGGGGGGAAGAGCTTTAATGCTGTGGTGAATGTTAGCTGGGTTTAAGTTCAACTGAGTATAACAGTACTTACCGAGCATGTACAAGATCGTTGAGTTGATTGGCTTTCATCTCAACCAACAAGCGATACCCCCTATCAAGCTTGGAGCTTGGAGCAATCAAACTCCTAAGGACTTCTATCACAATATCCATTCCAAACGGCCCTTTCAGTACATTCTCGATGGGTATTGAGCTTGATCCCGGGTTATTCACAAAGCAGCGGGTGTATGCGGTATCAAAGTCTTGCCATAAATCGTGGTCGCCAGATGAGCCATGTTTCAAAGAGCCAAAATTCCGTCCAACAATGCCGTCAGCAGTCCCCAGCGGCGTCGACTGAGGGAGCTGAGCAACAACATTCTTGAGTTTCTCGATGGGATCTTGGGAAACCAAACTGGGCGACATCAAACCAGCAGCGCGGGCGACAGAAAAGGGGGAACAAGGGCATCGACCTTCGGTCTCTCATCCTCCCCAAACGGCACGTGAAGGAGATTCCCACGTATCATCGGTTATCCGATAAGTACCGATACGTATCTGCAGAATATTGTATTGCATCATATCTACCATCAAATATTTTGGTCACGCGGGAGAGTATCGGATAATAATCTCATCTTATCTTATCGTTATTCACGATACTTATTCTGGAGTATTTGTATTTGGACAGCCCTAGATTGCAGACAAAGCAAATTAAAAACCACACCGTCAAAAAGAACTTCCCAGCGGGGAGTCGAACCCCGGTTGCGTGCGTGACAGGCACGAGTCTTGACCGTTGGACCACTGAGAATATACTTGTTAAGCGAAAACACAGTACACAAGCGTTTTGTGCAGGAGCAACAACCAAGCTGCTAAAATTTGCCTTCACACGTAATACAGAACGCGTCGGTTATGCAGACAAGGTTTGTTCTCGGCCGGTCATAAAGAAAGTTTGTCGGCCTTTCAGGGGAGATGAAATAGGAGTACTTATATCCGATCAATCCGATGCATCCTTATCCAAACAAGGCTAACCGCAATTTGCTTTATATTTTGGGCTTTGACTCGACCTCGACGTAACTTTTTTCATTCTGCTGCATCATGGCCTTTGCTCGACCAGCAGCCCGGTCTGCGACGAGTATAGCGGCTCGGAAAGCTCAGCCGCTACGTAGCCTAGCCCTACCTCTCAGCCGCTCGCTGCATGCAACCCGACCCATCCGCATCGCACCAACCACTCGGACACTCGCAGTTGCAGCACCCGCTATTGGAGACTATGCGCCGAAGAACGACCATGTTCTCAGCTCGCCCTCTGAGCTTGCACGGAAGATATCTGCTCGGGTTCTACCCAAGCTTGAGCGACCGGATGTGCGCAAGGTCGTCGTCGTTGGCTCTGGGGGGTTGAGTATTGGCCAAGCCGGCGAGTTTGACTACTCAGGATCGCAGGCAATGAAGGCGTTGCGCGAAGCAGGCGTGGAAGCCGTCTTGATTAATCCGAACATTGCAACATGGCAGACCAGCCATCAGCTTGCGAGCGAGGTTTATTTCTTGCCTATCACCGCAGATTACGTCGCCTATGTTCTTGAAAAGGAACGCCCTGATGGCGTTCTCCTCACTTTCGGTGGTCAGAGCGCACTGAACGTTGGTATCGAGCTCGACAAGATGGGTGTTTTGGAGCGGCTGGGCGTCAAGGTCCTTGGCACCCCAATCCGCACACTTGAAGTTTCAGAGGACCGTGAATTGTTTGTGCAAGCTCTCAACGGTATGTGTTCCGTCATCTTTACTTGTCACCAGTTCAATACTAACCTATAAGTGCAGAGATTGATATCCCTGTCGCCCGATCTACAGCAGTCTCGTCAGTCAATGCGGCGCTGGCGGCTGGCGAAGCAATTGGATACCCTGTTATCTTGCGCTCCGCCTTCACACTCGGAGGTTTGGGCTCTGGTTTTGCCAACAACCCCGATGAACTCCGAGATCTGGCCGCCAAATCTTTATCTCTCAGCCCCCAAGTTCTTATCGAAAGGAGTATGAAGGGATGGAAAGAGCTAGAATACGAGGTTGTTCGTGATGCAGCCGACGTAGGTTCATCTGTCATATCTGTTGAATTGATTACTCATATCGTAACAGAACACCATCATCTGCTGCAACATGGAGAACTTTGATCCACTTGGTACCCATACTGGTGACTCTATTGTCGTCGCACCTAGCCAAACCCTAAACGATGACGAGTACCATATGCTTCGTTCGGCTGCACTCAAGGTTATTCGACACCTGGGCGTCATTGGAGAATGCAATATCCAGTATGCTCTAAGCCCTGACTCTCGAGAGTACTGCGTCATTGAAGTCAATGCCCGGTACGTCCCCATTTCACCTTTTGGGAAGTTAGGCTTACGCTGTTCATCTGCCTTGTAGTTTGAGTCGTTCTAGGTTAGCTAAAGAAATACCCACTCCGTCTATCTACTGACCATCGACTATAGCGCACTCGCATCCAAGGCTACCGGTTATCCGCTCGCATACACCGCCGCCAAGATCGCGCTCGGACACACACTTCCTGAACTTCCCAACGCTGTCACCAAAACAACCACTGCATGCTTTGAACCCTCACTCGACTATATCGTGACTAAGATACCCAAATGGGATCTCGCCAAGTTCTCGTCCCAGGTCAACCGAGAGGTCGGTTCGTCGATGAAGAGTGTCGGAGAGGTCATGGCGATAGGTCGAACATGGGAAGAGTCGCTCCAAAAGGCAATTCGACAGGTAGACCCAAGGTGGATGGGCTTTGAAGCTTACGCTCAACCCAAGGCCGGTCCTGAACTCGACCATGCGTTGAGTGTCCCGACCGATATGCGCCTGTTTGTTATTGCTCACGCGATGTACAACTGTGGGTACACTGTGGACCGAATTCATGACTTGACAAAGATCGACAAGGTAAGGTCACGCGAGCGTTTTTTGTGCACAGATGGACTGACATTTCATGACAGTGGTACCTCTACAAAATTGATAACATTGTTCAGACCAACCGTGCTATCAAGGCTGTTGGTTCCGTCGAGGCCATTGATCGTGACCTTATGCACCGCGCCAAGAAGATGGGCTTCTCCGATCAACAGATTGCGATGCTTACGAACAGCACCGAAGGTATTGCTCGAGAGCACCGCAAATCGCTTGGAATTACGCCGTTTGTTAAGCGCATCGATACACTTGCCGCTGAATATCCAGCACACACCAACTATCTTTACACGACTTACAACGCCTCGGAACATGATGTCGAATTTGACGAGCATGGTACAATCGTCCTTGGTTCGGGTGTATACCGTATCGGATCTAGTGTCGAATTTGACTGGTGCGCTGTAACGTGCGCTCGAAGCTTGCGCGAGGGCGGGCGTAGGACGATTATGATCAACTATAACCCCGAAACTGTTTCCACGGATTACGACGAAGCAGACCGAATGTACTTTGAGGAACTTGGGTTTGAGCGTGTGATGGATATCTACGAGTTGGAGAAGGCGCAGGGTGTGATCGTAAGCGTCGGAGGTAAGCTCTACGTTCTGGAAGATAGGACTATTGGCTGAACGTTGGCATATAGGTCAGCTACCGCAGAACATTGCACTTCGTCTTAAGGGGTCTGGCATCAACGTTCTAGGAACTGACCCATCCATGATTGATACCGCCGAGGATCGTCACAAGTTCTCTGCCGTACTCGACAAGATCGGCGTCGATCAACCTGAATGGGTCGAAGTTACCAGTCTCGAGGCTGCTAAAGAGTTTGCCAACCGTGTCAAGTGAGTTTATTTTCTGCTTTCTCTCATATTAGAACTGATTAGTGCTGTTACAGCTATCCAGTGCTCATCCGACCGTCCTATGTTCTTTCTGGTGCAGCGATGAACGTTGTGTACGAAGAGTCGACCCTCGACCACCACCTCTCTGCTGCTGCTTCGGTCTCTCCGCTCCACCCCGTGGTTATCACTAAATTCATTGATGGCGCGCAAGAAATTGACGTCGATGCTGTTGCCCACAAGGGCAAGCTCCTCATTCACGCTGTCTCGGAGCATGTCGAAAACGCAGGTGTGCATTCCGGTGACGCAACGCTCGTCCTTCCTCCATTCTCCCTCCCCGAGTCAGACATGGATCGGCTCAAGGAGATCGCCGAGAAGGTCGCTACTGCGTTTGACATCTCTGGGCCATTCAATATGCAGATCATTCGTCAGGACCAGGGTCAAGGCAATCCGGCGGCCCTCAAGGTCATTGAGTGCAACTTGCGCGCGTCACGTAGTTTCCCGTTCGTGAGCAAGGTGCTCGGCAAGAACTTTATTCAAGTTGCCACAGCTGCGATCACAGGCGAAAACGTTCCTGAGCCAGTGGACTTGATGAAGGAGAAGCGTGACTATTATTCGGTCAAAGTTGCACAGTTCTCTTGGACTCGGCTGGGTGGCGCGGATCCGTTCCTTGGTGTTGGTGAGTACCATTATTTATACATCTATTGGTACTTTACTGATTGTATGCGCATCAACTAGAAATGGCTAGCACTGGTGAAGTTGCTTCGTTCGGTAAGGATGTGCATGAGGCATACTGGACCTCGCTTCTCAGTACTACTGGCTTCAAACCGCCCAAGCTCAACTCTGGCATGCTTATTGGAGGGGATGTGACCAAGCCCGAAATGGTTACCATTGCCAAACAGCTCACGGAGCTTGGGTTCAAGCTCTATTGCTCGTCGATAAAGGTCGAGGAATTCTTAAACTCGATCCCGTATGTGTCGTGCAAAAAGATATTCTTCCCGACCAAGGATAAGCGTGTACTTCGGGAAGTGTTTGATGAGCACAACATTCAGTGCGTCATTAACCTTGCCAAGTCGCGGGGCAAGGATGCCGTAGATGAGGATTACGTTGCTCGCAGGTGCGTTCAATTGGTTTACTAGAAGTCCAGCATAGATCACTGAGCTGAATAATAGGAACGCGGTCGACTTTGGTCTTCCATTGCTGAACAACGCTCGATGCGCTCAGCTCTTTGTTGAGGCATTGGCGAAAAAAATTCCGGAGGGTGCGCTGCGGCCTTATTACGAAGGCCGAATTCCCTCCGAGGTCAAGTCGTGGCGAGAATTCGTCGGCCACGCTGCATAAAAATGAATGGAATCGAAGAAAAAGTATCCTAATTGATCTCTCCGCTGTTGCCTGTTTCTTTATGTTGTTTTTTTCTAGTGCTTTTACTATTCTGAAGAAAGAATCAATTCCAATGTTTACAGTTTCATCTAACTCAGATGCGTACAAATACAGCGTATCATGTTTTCCGACCTAGATATCATACCGGAAGCCCACCGCCTTGTCTGCATGCGTTGCTGTATCTGGGGCCACACCTTCCAGGGGCCTGCCACCCTCTTTCCTGTCCCTATTCCTATTCTCGAGCCATAGAAGCCCAGACAATGTGCATGCCAGGAAACATCCCCACCAAGCGAACCCACAGCAAATCGCAAACCCTCGTGTGTAAGCTGGAGAATCCGCAGCGGGATAGATGTAAGAGCCCAAGACAGCCATGGCTTGTCCAATTGTGTTCAACATCGCCATGTTTACTGCACGTCGCGTTTCAGACCCGCCATTACCTGTGGTCCACGACATACTACAAGAGTGAATGGGTGATTAGTTCAATATCTTTAAAACTTCTTCGAAAAACATACGCGATAGGTATGCCGGTGTATGTGCCCGCGACAGCAAGAAAGATTGCTCCATAGCGTGCATGTGCATTGTCCGGCGGGCTCACAAGCCTACATATGATGTTTTAGAAGCTGGTGGCTATAAATACCAACGGACGCTTACAATATTATATACCCGATTCCACTCACAGCAAGGGACGCAGCTACCAATGGCCCACGTAGCCTCATCCGATCGCTCACCTTGGCTACAATAAGCATCACAACGCCTGCACACGCATAGGGCGGCACCGACATGAGCTGAGCTTTTGCGTCGGTGTAACCGAGTGTTCTGATAATGGTTGGTAGAAATACCGAGATGGAGGAAAGCGCAACATTGAGAGACTGATAGAGGAAAGATATCTGTTGAAGGACATGGAGGTTAGAACTAAGCACACGTTGGTTGGACAGTACGACTTGCCATCCATGCTCTATAATCGAGAACACTTCTGCGAACGTGGCCCCAGTTCACGGAGCGAGTTTCTGACTTTACCTCACGGCTAAGACGCTCGGTTGCAACCTTGCGTTCCTCTTCGGAAAGCCATTTGGTAGTTTCAGGTCTGGATGGTAGAAAAAACAAAACCAGAATCCCGACAAGTATAGTTGGGCACCCTTCGATCAAACTATAAGGTGAATGTAAGTCAATAAATCTACACGCATATATTCATATCGTTCCACTCACAATAGAATTCTCCATGTCCCAATGTTAGATTTGATGGACTGAACAGCGTACGCAATTAGCCCTCCAAATGCGCCAGCTAGCGGGCCTGCACTAATGAAGAACGAAGTACGTAGAGCGTGCTCTGATTTGAGATAGAACAAGCTGTAGTAGAAAGGAATCACGGGCCCACTGCAAGTATCGTGAGAATCAAGGTACGCTCGGAAAGTCACAACTACTAGAGCTTACAATCCAGCCTCGAATAGTCCCATGAAGTAGCGTGCGGTCACAATTCCTGGATAACTGAAAGCTGTCGCTTGCAACGATGAACATATGCCCCACATTATTGTCACCAATCCAATGACACGACTAGGAGACTGAGCAACAATCAGTTCTTGTCGCCGGATCACAGTATATGCCACTCACAAACCGCTTAACGATGAGCATCATTGGAAATTCTGTTGATTTAAGTGGTATCTATAAGTCGGCTTGTGGGAAGAAGAAGCAAATTATACATACGCCAGGTAAGATAAGCGACGTCTAGAATACGGATTGGTCATTCAAAGAATCAACTATGAGTGGGGTACTCACAGAATATAGCCGAAAGCAGTCCAAACTTAGAGCCCGAGGGATCATTGGGCATAAGTGTACTCTCTAGGCCTTGCAGTTTTGCGTTCCCAAGATCTAGTAAAAGCGTGAGCTGCGCCCAATAACATTATTACTAGGACTGACTGCTCCTGTCCAAATCTTCGGTGCATTAGCGACAAACGGTCGGATCAGCGAAACAAGTATCCCTTACAAGCCAACAAATAGAGAACCCATGATATTGGCATTATAATCCAGTCCAACTGCTAGTTGTTAGCGATCTGCAGTAGCTCATCATATGATACAGCGCACCTTCCTAACGAGCCTGCTTTCGCTCTTGTCGACAGAACCTGCGACAAATACCGTCCCTGCGTCCGCTTCATTCTTCTCTGACTTTTCTGAGTCGATTCGAACTTCAGATGGTCTCTCGTTTTGCGACATGAGGGGAGAAGGAAGAAGAGGGACATAATACTGTCCGGTAAGGCGCCTCTATTTAAATAGTTATCGGAACCTGGATTCAGTCGGAATGCAATGGCAGCATACTTCAAATATCATCTTCAAGGCTGCCGGAGAAGTACTGATATTCAGCCGACTCGGTGCATTCGGTGCTGCGAGTACCCTGGATAAAGGTCAACCTAGATTGCGATTGGACAGTATTTATAGACGCGAAGCTGTTATATATATAGAATCAATCCGTCGGATATTTTGATAAGGAAGCTCCAGTATGACGCCTAATAGCGCGCAAATGCTCGTTCGCGTGTTGGTGGTGGTTGGGAGAGCGTGCCAGCGACTGACGTAATGCCATCTGTGGGGTTGATCGAGGACTTTAATTGTCTTCCATTATGCCAACATATGAGCAAATAGCATTCAGAGCACTAGCAAATCTTTACTAGCATATTTGTCTGCATGTGTTCTCTGTAGAACGTTGATTTTTAGGGTGATAAAATTACAATCAACGACATCGCCAAAAAAAAATCATCTTAAAGAACATAACGGAAGCCCTCAGCTTTGTCTGCATGAATGGCTGTGTTTGGTGTTTCGCCAGGGGTAGGTGGTCCCTCCCTCCTATCCCGGCGGCGGTTCTCCAGACGCAATAGGAATGAAAGCACAAGTGCAAGGAAAGCGCCCCACCATGCGAACCCGCAGCAAATTGCAAAACCGCGAGTATAGGAAGGTCCCTCGCGGGACGGATAAATGTAAGATCCGAGTACTGCCATACTATGTCCGACCGTGTTCAACATGGCCATGTTAACACCACGACGGGTTTCAGATCCAGCGTTACCAGTGGTCCAGGACATGCTGTATAGAACGGTGAGAAAACACAATGTGTATCAAACTGAGCACGGCTTACGCAAGAGGGATACCGGAATATGTACCAGTTACAGCCAGGAAAATTGCACCGTAGCGAGCGTGATTGTTGGTGGAGGGTACAACCAGCCTAGATTTATAGGTGTTACTTTTTGCCGAGAAGTAAAATACTAAGGAGCTCACAGAATGGTATACCCGATTGCGCTGATTACGAGAACGGCCGCAACAAATGGCCCCCTCATTTTCAAGCGATCACTGGCCTTTGCAACAAGCAGCATCACTACTCCTGCGCAAGCATAAGGTGGGACTGTCATCAGCTGGGCCTTTGCGTTCGTATATCCGAGCGTCTTGACAATCGACGGCAAGAAAATCGAGATCGAGGAAAGTGCCACGTTCAAGGATTGATACATCAAGCAGATCTAAAACAATACAGTCAATACCATAGGACAATGAGAGCGACGCATATACTTACCAGCCAAGCCTTGTAGTCAGTGAAGCTCATAATAACATGTTTCCAGTTGATCGAGTGTCCTTCCGACGCAACTTCGCGGTTGAGCCTACGTTGAGCAATCTTGCGCTCATCCTCGGTCAGCCATTTGGTCGTTTCCGGGCGAGACGGCAAGAACATCAATACTAAGATTCCGACCAGGATAGTAGGCAAGCCCTCGATGAGGCTAAGCAGAGAGCGATGGTCAGTAGAGATATGCATACAGGACCAACAGAACTTACAAGAGAATGCGCCAAGTCGCGATATGGCTGTGAACATGTTGTACCCCATACGCAATCAAGCCTCCGAATGCACCGGCAAGCGGAGCGGCACTGATAAAGAAAGAAGTGCGCAGACCGTGCTCGGATTTCAGGTAGAAAAGCGAGTAGTAGAAAGGGATCACAGGCCCACTACGTGGCAAAGTCAGTCGAGATCTTGCTAGAGATTGAATGAACATACAATCCAGCTTCAAACATGCCCAAGAAGTAGCGCGCCGTTGTGACTCCAGCGTAATTGAATGCTGTAGCTTGAAGCGCAGAAGCAGCCCCCCAAGCGATAGTCACAACTCCAATGACAATGTTCGGAGGCTGAGAAAATATATGAGCGTGAATACTAAGAGGCATCATTTGAAAGTCTCACGAATCTCTTTGCAGTCAGCGTAAGCGGGATTTCTAAATGAAACATGTCAGCTCAAAGCTCTAAGAGCGAAACTCCAAATCACGAACGCCAGCAAAGGTATGCGATATCTGTACTGAACTCAGTCGATATACCTCATTATGAGAACTTGAATCTAACTCACAAAACATGGCAGACAGTAGCGCAAACTGGTTCCCAGATTCATCGTTGGGCATAAGCGTCGCTTCAAGGCCCTGAAGCTTTGCATTTCCGAGGTCTGAACAACGCGCATAAACATGCTGTAAGACGTGTTCCAACTACAGTACTCACTGCTTCTGTCGAGATCTATGCGACACCGAGTCAGCGAGCATTCAGAACAACCAAACCATTTCAACTTACATGCAAGCAAGTACAGAAGGCATGTGATGGGCATAATCAAGCAATCGAGCTGGTAGATGTGGTATACATTGAGACCTTAGGGCCGCCGCTAGCTTGGAATATTATCGCACCTTTCGTAGCAAACGACGTTCGGCTGCATCAACAGGCGCAGCCATCTTGACATTACCGCCATCAGCTGCAAAGTCCCTGTGCTGAGGAACCTCCTTCTCGTCAATCTCGATATTCTGGTTATTTGTAGCCATGATTGTCGAAAGAACGAGTAAGAGGGTGGGGCAGAGAGTGCCTTACGGCTGGTAGAGACAAAGCCTTGTATCTTATACTCTCCATGGGGCTCCGCATCTCCCCGTTCCGCAGGCAGGATAAACCCCGACCGCCCGGCTCGCCAAGCCATACGCCGCAACGCTTTGAGGGCGCAGATATGTTCCAGGTAGAACACTTTCAGGCTGTTGGTATTGCAAAATCTCAAATACTCGGACCGAAGCTACCCACCAGCCAATCCGCGAGCTTTGGGGTCAGTCCGTTGAGATTTGAAAATATTAGCCGAGACGCTTGGCAGTGTGTATTCTTAGAAGCAGGAATCAAGGAGGTAAGTTCCTCACCGGTATTTTAGGGACATCTCTATATTTGCCACGAATTCGTTTAATCCGATATGCCCAGCGTGCACTGAACGCACTGATGACAGATGTGCGCCTAAATATTTACCAAACCAGACATCCAGGAACATACCACAAGCAAGTCGGTAATTAGCCGTTGTAGCCTAATTTTGGACCGTAGCCATACAGCGAATCGAAGTTAAGAATAGACGGCTTGTGTTGGTGTCTCGTGGTTTCATTATAAGCGTCGCCAAGACCAAGTAGCGAATAGCCATTGACTAAGTGTAGGTCATCAAAAACTCGAAATAGTGACTGCGGTATGGATCGAATTCGCCGTTCGAGTAGAGTCTCATATGTTTGTGCCATATAATAGCTAAAAATCCAAGATCATTGGCACAGGCTGTATTACAGTGTTCCACTCGTCGTCGAAGTTAGGAGAAAAACAGTCACGTGATGCTGCAGTAAACATCGATCAAACGATATGGTGATGCTCAATTGGATCAGTGTGACACAGTTCATGAATGATGGTTGCAGGCCGCATAGAAGAAGTAGTTTGCATTTTATAGAATGCTATGTGTATGACATAGAATAGATGCTTTCGCTTTGCATCGCATCTCAAGCGTGAATGGGGTAGTGGTAACCTTAATCGTTGCCATCATGTTATTTCGATTAGCCAGGGGTTCAATTCCCCTTTCACGCAGTCTTTTTTATAATTCCTGATAATCATTCTCTATCTAGTATGCTCGCTCGTGTACTACAAAAAGATATAGTTGTTCCCACTATGCCTGAACCTCGATGGGGTGTTTGCTATATTTTGCTTTGATGTGGCCGAAGTATAGTGTTGACGTCTGTATAGTCATATAACCTTGCAGGGAATCCGTTCCCCAAAACCGTATGTGACGCGCGGAAAATTGCTGAAGCGTGCCTAGGCCTCAAGGTAGCCTAACCGTAGCCCCGACTGTCAGCTAGCGGTCCGCCGACGCTTCATGAACTAAGTTAAAGTACATTAAAGATAAATCGCAAACCTTGAGCGCAATAAATACGAATGATGTGAATCGGTGAGAGAAGCTTCTTGCTAGGCGTCAACACTAGCTAAATGCGAGCACTACTGATGATTGATAAGGATCTTCTAGTCAAACAAACTGGATAGTCCTCAAAGCCCCCACCGAAGACAAGTTCGATCTTAGGACATGAGCTAATTTCGACCGAGGGTCGAACTAGAACCACCCCTCCTAAAAGCCATCAACGGTCGAGGCTGCGTGTCATTCGTAAATTAATAGCGCCCGTGCATGCGAGTCCAGTGTGCCTTGGCTCAAATTAAACGCCCGAGTAGCTATACAAAAATACTGAGCGAACGTCAGCCCAGCTCAACTTTCAACTAGCTTGTGCTTTTTTCGTACCTGTGCACTCCAAACCTGTAGCGATCGACTGGATGCAGCCCTTACTGCTCCAGCTTCAGTTCTTCTGATTGATGTCAACATCTCCGTGGAGAACCTTCGGAGACCCCTGGTGTTGGGATAAAGATTTACGAGACATTAAGATTGATATCGTGGCTACTGCATGTGCAAATATTAGATCTCCGGATCATCTTTAGCATCACTCGCTTCCTTGACCAGTATGTCAAAGTCGAAGTAAAAGATAGTACTAGCAAAGTCTTGTCGCCAAGTTCGTTGCCTGCCGCTGTAAGACAATGTGGAGGCTGTGGCACCACGCTTCTACTGAATGATGTAGGTAGTCAGGGACCGACGTTGATCAGGGTAGGTGACAGCCGGTGATTTAAAGTTCTTGACTTCCTAATTAGCGGCCAATGGAAGCCACGAAAACCGACCCTTGCCTCGCGGCTGACAGAGCGCGCTCTGGCTGCCATCTGCCACACAAGGGTTAAGCTGATTTTGTCCAACGAACTATTGATACGTGATGGGCTGGATTTCCAACTGCTTGAAATAGAGCCTAGGCTGTTTCAGACATGATATCACGTAGGTTTTACCCAACTTCTAATAAAACGTGGTTTTCCTCGCGGTCAACGATTATCAAACAGTCCTACTGAACTAAATCAAGACAGCTGCATTGGTATCAAATGAAAGAGATGATCATATTATGTAGACACCTACTATATCAATGACATAACCGCAACCCATTCGAATGAGCTGCTCACAGCTGCTTCCATACAGAATGATTAGCATAAGTGCGCTAGTAGCTGCACGGCACGGCAAGGCGGCCAGCGAATTTGTTATATGAAAATTCTACAAAACGCTATCGCTACTAGACGCAAAGCGAAGGTGACACCAAAGCGTGCTAGGGGAACTCGGCCGGGGGGCCTGGGCGGCCGAGATGAAAGATCCTGCCGTTGACACATATTCAGCAGGATATTGGATAAAGAACGGCGACAATAATCGCCAGTCTGGACGTAAACAATATACTATGGATCTAATCGCTCAATGCTATGAAATGCCACTTGGAGCCACTTCGAGGGAAATAGTGAGCGGGAGCGAAACGGACGCGAAATAACAGTGGGTGGCTGCAGCCACTAGCGCGCCTTTTGAGTGGCCTTGTCAACAAGTGCATGGCATGATTCGACAAGACGTTTTATTATGTTTAAAGTACCCAAGCATCTATGTGCGTAATAATGAGCAGGGCGGCTGGAAGTCTATTCAAGTGAGATGAGCGCGAGTTGGAGGGCGAACCAGGGCGAACCCCTGTCTTTGTGTATGAAGTCGTGAGCTTTTGGCTAAGTGTTATTTACGCGAGCATGTACTTGAAGACACAAAATCTTGCGCACAATAAGCAGACCAAAGTGTTGAACAATCTAATCGTTTTTTATGTGCCGTTGGTTTCTTAGATTTATCAAGACAATGTTGTGAAAGAGAAATAGGAACGATTGATTCTGGTTACGACTAAGACAACTCAAACTATGAAATCACCAAATGCTATGCAAATCTGATCGACAGACAGAGAAAAGAAAAACAGGTGTGAATGCAGAGCTAATTTTTTCTACTTGCGCTGCTCCTTGATATAGTCGAGGTCCTCCTTCCTGAGGTCGCGCTCGAAAGGCTCAAAGGCAGGGCCGGCAGCTACAAACTCGTGGTGGATAACCTCGGCGTGGTGCGCGCTGCGAGGCTTGATAGTAGCCTTGAACGCATTGGGAGCAGTCAGGATACCCTGTAAAGCGTGTGAACGTGAGCTATTATAGACAGGCACAAAGTCAGGTCCCGGCGTACCTTAGCATAGTCGTTGATATCAACAGGGAGAGGTTTCTTGGTGTCGGGATCGATGGCAGGGCTGAAGTCAAAGGCCCAGATCAAGTTCATCGTGTTTAACATCTAAATGGAGCGCATTAGCCGTTAAGCCCGATCAGAAAAAATGAACAGGCACACACCAAGTTGCTGTTGGCCAAGTGAATACCCGGGCAGAGACGACGTCCGCTGCCAAAGGCCATGTTTGCCCGACGATCGCTGTTGTCCACACCGGCCTTGGTACCAAACTCGTTGAGCAAGAAACGGTCGGGCCAGAAGTCGTCAGGGCGCTCGTAAACCTCGGGATCGTGGAACATGCCCCAGTTGTTGACGAAGATGGTCGAGCCGGCGGGAATGCGGTAGCCGCGGTAGACTTCCTCCTGGATCGTACCATGCGGGATGGCGAGAGGGGCAACCGGGCGCCAGCGAAGGGATTCCTTGACGACAGCCTGGATGTACGGGAGGCGGGCAAAGTCGTCGGCGGTAGGGGCGTGGTCCGGACCAATAACAGAGTCGATTTCAGCCTAGAGGTAACGCATATAGTCAGTTCTGACTCGCGTCAACAATCGCCGAAGACACATACCTGAGCCTTCTTCTGAACATCTGGGAAAGCGGTCAATGCGAGAACCAAAGACTGCAAGGTCGAGCTAGTAGTATCCGATGCGCCCTCGAGAAGAACACCGCCGAGATAGCCAAGGAGCTCGCGGTTCATACCGAACTCTTCCTTGCGGGCGATGATCTGTTCCATGAAGCAGTTGTTCTCCTGGTGGTTGGCGATGCGATGCTCGGTTTCAGTGAGGAGGCCGAAGTAGAGATCACGTTGGAGGTTGCGAGTCTTCTTGCAGAGTGTCTTCCAGGGGGCCATCGACTCGGGAACCTTCTTGAGGATGGGGATAAGGTCCATTGGCGGGTGCGCACCTGTGTATGTCCAAGTAAGTAAAAGCCTAACACGATGTCGGAGAGTGAGACGTACCGGGCTCGAGGACCTCCTCCCATTTGTGTTGGGCATGGAAAAAGTCGGTGACCTCCTTGGTCTCATAACGAGGAGCCCGTTTGCCCCAGAGCACAGACAGAATGACAGAAGACGAGTAGCGACGGATGTGATTATAGAAGCCCTGAATGACAACATGTGTCAGAGCGAACAAGGTAGACAAAAGTCAGAAAACGTACTTCGGGGTTGGTGAGGATGTCGTGCATAAGCTGAGAGGCCTCGGCACGCTGGATGGGCAAGTGGAGAGCACAGGCCTGGGGCGTCAGAATTGCATGCGCGGCGCGGCGAAGAGTACGCCAATCTTCGGCTGCATACATTCAGACGATGAGTGATTTGAAAAACGGAGCGATAAAGGCTATCGACTGACTGTAGCGAGCAAGGACCATGTTCATACCGCCGGCAACGAGGTCAGCCATGTGATTCGGAGGTCGATCGACGGTAGACTGAGAGCGTTTGTCCATGAGTTCTTTGACGGCAGCAACATCGGTGAGGACGATCGCCGTTCCGGGGCCGAGTTTCAACTAGGACCATAGAGTCAGTACCGAAGTATATGCGAGCGTACGAACAAACACTCACAGAGTAGATACCACCATAGATGCGAGCCCATTCTGTAAGTCTAGAAAAGGTGGTTAGGAACCAATTCACGAGAGAGAGAGGGCGTGATGCGGTCGAAGAGGGTTGAACAAGGGTTGAGTACTCACTTGAAATGAGCCTCGGTTTTGGGGAAGATGTGAAGGTTGCCAAGCAAGGGCGCGGTAGGCGGGCCAGGGGGAAGATACGTCTCGCGTTTGCCTATACTCAACGTCTTTGCGACGACGTATACTAGGGCCGTGCCCAGTACGACAGGGACGACGAAACTCATGGGTTCAACAAGAGCAAGGGCGAACAAAATGAAAAGTCAAAGAAAGGATAGAAGGGCGATAGGGAAGGAGGGAGGAGGGGGGATTGTTGGTGACGAGCCTGTGCGCCCGGGGCAAAAATGCATTCGCGAATGCGCCGCAAAGGCAACAAATCAACCATAATTGGTTGGTGGCAAATATCAGACAGGGCAGATCGCCGCTGGCGTGATGACAGTAGTCTGCAACGTGGGGCACTGCACCCGAAACAGAAACCACATTTCTGCTAGAACCAGAGGATGATCTTGCCGTCAACCGGAGAAGCCCCGCCAAATATTCCCTGCATCGGGAAGCTACCAACCAGCCACCCCTTTTCTCGAGAACTGCGCGTTCCTCATCGCTGGTTGTGACCTCCAGATCACGGGGTGATATGCCTGATCAGGGTATATGGGTCTCCGGCTTTTTCTGCTTCCGTGCTATACTGTATGTGACTAGCATCTCAGGGCCAACCGCTCCTGCATCATCGAACCTGAGTTGGTGTCCTGACGGCGACCAAGGGGTGATGCGTCTGCATTCAATTGGGACTCTATTTCGCGCCACTCGCATTTTCTAAACCTCGTTTTGCAGCGAGTCTAAAAACCCAAGCAACTTACCAGCATAACCGTCATCTTCTCTCCGCCTTCTCCCCCTCATTCCACGCACCACTTGGCAACGCGAACCGTAAAATCGTCGACGACGAACAATCTGGTCCTGCTCGCCGCCGGTTCTGGTCAATCTCTGCCTTCTTCTGGTGTTTGGCCGATCATTGCTCGCCGTTTGATCGCCTTTCCCAAGTAGTGCCACCGAGCCCCCACTTGTACTAGGCTTGCCTCGTTTAGTGTCCTCGGCCTTGTTAAATACTCCCCGCCGCGAACCAATCCTCTCGTTGCCCCTTCCCCCTTCTCTTCCCCGCCTGGTGCTTTCTCGCGATGTCAGCTCCTGTTGCTATCCCCGGCTACAATGTCCAAATGCCTGAGGCCGTCGTCACTGCGACCTTTGGTCCGTACGTCACAGGTATCATGATGCAGCAGTTGTTCTTGGGTGTGTTTTGCGTACAGGTGTACGACTACTGGGTGCGTTATTTTTACAAATGAACTTAACTCAAACTAACTAGATTGTTTAGCGTATGTTCCAAACTGATACAATCTTCAACCGGTTGATGGTCGCGACTTGTACGTTTTTTTTTTCGAACATTAGTGATTCATCCTTCATTGACCCTGACCCGTCTGTAGTGACCGTGCTCACTGTGCTGCAAGGAGTTATGGATTACATCAACCTGTATCGTTGTGCTGTGACGTACTACGGTGATTTTACCAAATTCGATGAGCAGGATTGTAAGTGCAATCGTGTGTTGGCTTCACTGTCCTGGTCTGATTATTTCCAAAGGGTCCCTATGGTGGGAGATTGGTGTCACTGCTATCATTGGGTCCGTCGCGCAACTTTTCTTCTTGGAACGTTGCTACAGCGTTAGTTTCTCGTTCTAACTTCAATCTATCCAACTGAAATCGCGATTATTCAGGCCACCAAAAACAAGATCCTCGGAGTCGTTGTTCTCGCTGCCATTTTGACTTCCCTTGGGTTCGGTATCGCGTACGTATACCTTAATCTACAGCAGATAGCATCCACTCATTTTCTTTTGCAGTTCGTCTATCGAGTTCCAGAGGATTGTTCATCTGAGCCTGGTCCCTGAGGTTTGTTTGAGCTGCATGCTTCGGCCCCAACGAGAGTCTAACAACGCCATCAGATCCCCAAGCCCATTGTTGGTTGGCTCACTGCCACTGCCGTGCTCGACGTCTCGATTTCGGCCCTGTTGATCTACACTCTTTTGCGCGTGAAGACGCCTTTCCGCAAGTAAGTAAGGTAGAACAATTGGCATGACAAGTTACTAACTCCTGCTCAGGACTGAAGCTGTGATCACTAAGATCATCCGTGTGACCGCCGAGACCAGCACTGTGACTGCTTCTGTAAGTGCCACATTAACTCCTTTGGCTTCGGCTTCTGGTCTAACCTAGTTTTCTCAAGATTGCCGTTATTAACCTAGTCTTGGTAAGCCGAGCTTCCCTGTGGTTTCTATTCTCCGCTCATTCGTGGATTTTGTAGTACTTGGCGCTTCCAGGACTCGCATACCACCTTCTGCCACAGCTGATCATGGGCAAGATGTACGTTGTCTCGATTTAGTAGCTTATTTGTCTTTCTTACTGAGCGCGTCGACAGGTATGCTATTTCGGTCATGATTACACTGAGCTCCCGCAAGGACCTTCAGGAGATTATGTCGTCGCCTCCGACCACGAGCTACTACGAGTCTACTCGTGGACGTGCCCAGACCAATGGAAGCATTCCCAATGGCAGCGGTGTTGTTGTACGTATTAAATTTTGCCACAGTATCTACCTCGATCCTGACTTCCAAATCAGGTCACGACGAGCTACCAACAAAATGTGGACGACACCAAGTCGCGTGGGCATGATATCGAACTCGGCACTCGCACCGTGGACACTGTTCGTTTTGCTCCCCAGGATGATGTTCTGGATGACGAAGAAAGCCTCGATGCTGGCAAGCGATCTCATCATCCCTTCGCGCCGTAAGCAGGCCTTTTGTTGCCACATCCTCGACTGGTCAGCTCCGATCTGCCTTATCCTTTAGCCTTGTACACTTTCTCCCCTCGGCCCTCTTTCGTTGACTTTTCTCTCATTTTACTTTATCTCTGATCATCTTACGACTTGCTATCCTGCTGTCCTGCCTCTCCAACCCAATGCGAGATTTCGGCATATCCATCTGTTCGTCCGGCTCCAACCACTCGACCCCGACTTTGACCCTTTGCATTTACCTCTTCCTGTCAATACCCTTTCTTTCACAAAAGAGCGGTGTTTTGGTTCGGTTGAGCCGAATGCACTGATCAAGTCAGTGTTGGTCCTGGTTGCCGACGGATATCCTCGAGTTGTAGTTTATATATTTTGCTGTTCTCGCTTTGGTCTATCTGTCGATGCTCTCGTTGTTTGGTTGGCGGTCTGGACCGTAGTGTTACAAAATAGAATGGTTGTGCTATACACTCTCTGTGCGCTTTGCAAGTCACACTTAGATATGGAAGTTTGTCGGACCGGTATACCTGTGATAGTGCCTACTTCTCTACTCGAGCTCCACGAAGGATGAAACAAAGGGATATAGATGTGCAGCCCGGCTACGTATCCGCTTCGCGAACTCGAAGTAGGGTCAGTCTAAAAAGGTGATTCATTTGCTGTATCTATCACTGAATGGTGCAACCCTCATTTCATTTCAACGGAGCCTTTAGATCTTCGGCTGTGCTCAACTCGGACTCGTCGATCTGGATGTGCTGTCCGACTCGCTCAACGTGCTCCGCCGACCGAGGGCGAGTGAACGAAAAGAGGTCGTTCGATTCCTTGTCTAGTTTGTTCTCGAGCCTGTCGGCGATAACTCGTCCCAGCACTGGTAGGAACTATGGCAGCGGGATCAATCACGCTAGCCGACTTGAGAGAAGGGCAAGGGTACTACTACGAACTTTGAACGCGTGTCCAGAGCCTCCTGTTGCGAAGATTATGCGTGCGTGCTTTGGGTGATAGTCGACAATCCAATCCTCATCAATCGTATCAGCGTACTAATGTGCGCAAGTGTTTACTATATATGCTCGCTTTATGAAATTCAAATCACTCACCCAGCATATACGACTCGACGCTACGTCTCGATCAGCTATATCAGGATATAGTTTTCTCATCGCGGCTCGCATAGGTCTGATGATGGATTTTGGCACAGCACACGGCGCGCCTGCACCGTCCACCCCGATTTTTGCGTTCGGGTTTAGTGCGGCGGAGTTGTCAATCGCAAGTCCTGTTCGGGGGGTCGAGACCTTGTGGGAAGAAATTGCGCCCGTATGATGCAGGCCCCATTTCAGGAGACCAGATGATGTAGGCTGAACGGCGGGAGAGGTTAGGTTTGGTGATGATGGTGGGATATTAGGGGGCGCTTACAGGCATAGTGTAAAGACCGGTGGAAGTATCAAAGAAGGATGGACATTTGCTATACTTTGCGAGCTCTTCAGGCATAAGTTGAACGGACAATACACTTTGGCTGTTGACCAAATTAGTATGTGGTTACAAATTTTGATGAATACAAATGCATACCCAGTTGCTTTCATCAACCTTGACAGCCCAAATGAATCATCCGGGAACAATGACGACGACCATGCGCCTGTTGCGAGAACAATCACGTCGGCCTTCAAGATTTGTTCGTCGCCCTGAACCTGTCCCTCGTTCCTTGCGACTCTAACTCCAGTCGCGCTTCCCTCTGCGTCCATTTCCAATCCAGTAACTCGACATCCGGTCACAATTTTTACCCCACGGCTTTCGTATGCCTGTACCCTCCGCAAAAGCGCATTCATCGCTGTTGTTGCTTCGACCCACCCTCCATCTGCGTTGAGATAACACGAATTCTTGGCTGTGATTTCTTGGCCGCGAGCCTCTGCTTCTGCGATCTCGCCTATTGTGACACCAGCTGGGAAGACCCTTTTAATGTCTTCGACCGTCGGGAGGAGCGTCACACGGCCGCCGGCAGCAATGTCGTTTTCTTGTGCTGCTCTAGAGTATGGGGTACCCGTAGGGCCTCCGCAGACTAGGATACCAGACCTGGAGAATAACGCAACGGCCATTGGTCAGATTGATCTAGGTTTTATTAGGGGAGCGAATGCAACATACTCGTGATAGGCATTATCCCAGTCCCCTGTTTTCCAGTCTTTGATGGATTCTCGAGCGAGCCGAGTGTATGCATTTTTACGATACGCAGAGCGTACTATCTTGTTCAAGTCTTGATCACATCAAAAGTAAAACCCCGCTCGGTATCAGTAAATGGCCATACTCCAAGAATCCGAAAAGACCGAAGCGAAAAAAACCGAGGGGAGGCGAATTGACTCGTCTTCGAAGATCTAACTTTTCGTGTAATAGTGGGTACTGGTCGCTCACCTGTGGATGCAGCATCTGGTGCAGGAAGCTCAGGTGCTCGATCGATGATGGTTACGTTCTTGTAACCGCGCAAGAGGAGTTCGTGTGCTGTCGAGAGTCCGAAGCAGCCTGCCCCGAGAATTAGAACAGATTTTTGGCTAGCCATGATAGGTTACGAGGGTTCATGCGAAGACGACGGGAATGAGAGAGGATGTTAGGGGAGTCACGGAGGTATATGAAATACAAATGCATGGTTCGTGGTTACGTGAGCTCCTGCCTATATGCGTACATTCACTTGCTCGTCGGCGCTTCTCGGACGTGGGCTATGATAATCGTGAGTTTCAGGAACTTTGAACCATCAGAGAACTTTTGAACTTGGTTTAGCTCGCCAATAGCAATACGCTAAGAGGAGCTTCTTGGCAATACATTACTCTATTACATTAATTACATACAATTGTTGAAGGCACAACTTCAAAACTGGGCAATCTTTTTCCCGCATCATCTCCAACTGTCATGGCCGTGGTCAAGGTAGCCCCACTAGGCTACGGAGGGATGGGCTGTCCTATTTGTAAGGGTATGCACTCAGTTTGACTATTTGCACGAACGCATGTTTGGAAGTATGGAAAATGCTAACGTTAGCATCTACCTGTCATTTACATGTTTGCTAGCAATCAGCGTAGTGGAGTGGATGCGCGAGGAGATATGAGGAACCCACTGGGCGAAGCGCGAGCAAATGTCCACAAGAAAAACTTTGAGGAGTGGCGAGAAGAAAGTGTAGAGGCAGGAAAAAATAAACATGAGTGTATCTCTAAATCGTACGTACTCGGAATTCAGTAGCCGCATCCAAGTCGACCATGTACCGGACTGCCGCAGATCTCCTGCGCCTCAGTGAGCGCGCGTATACTGCGAAATGATTGATACTTATGACGCGGGTTAGATAACAAGCGTGAATGGGGTAGTGGTAACCTTAATCGTTGCCAATCACGTCAGTTCGATTAGCCAGGGGTTCAATTCCCCTTTCACGCATAAACTTTTGATGAGTTTTTTCCTCTCTCAAATTTCTGTTAGGTGTATATTGAGTTAAAGGAGGGGAGAAAGGCCAGTTGACCTGCTAATATAAAAGGCAAGAACGATTTTGATGGGCTCGCGGCACGTTCTACCTTTTCTAATCTCACAATTCGCCGTAGCAAAGTAGAAGGCCAAGCAAGCAATGGCGATATATCAATCTTGGCCGAGCTTAATGACACAGCGAGACCTGCGCAGGATATACAGAATAGGTGCGGTATCTTAATCATCCTTTCGCATCTAATTCTAAAGGTGTAAAAGAAAAGCAACTACAGAAAACGAGCAAAAACAATTGCGTGAAAGGGGAATTGAACCCCTGGCTAATCGAATCAACGTGATTGGCAACGATTAAGGTTACCACTACCCCATTCACGCTTATTAATGCCGCCCATGTATGCAATCTGAAGCATTGACAGCCTGCGCGCTTATGGCTTATAAATAGGTGCTTCTCTGTCCGCGAACCCCCTATCACCTCGCCTGCGCCCACACTTGCGCCGCATCTTCTTCCCCTCACTTCCACATGGATCGCGCTCGCCTATCCTACAGTTGTTCCAATTTTGTCTCGTATCACGCACTTTCGATCAACCTCGAACCACACGTGCTCCGAACAATTCTCCCCGGACGAATACAGCCCAACGTGCGCACGTCGAATGCTCCACACGACGCATGTGTATCCTTCAGCGTAGCCGTAGCGTAGCGGCATTCAGTTCGATCGTAGAAGGTGCTGCGGAGGGATGCAGCACACTACAAAAGCCAAGAACAAAAGTTGCTTGAGCGCTCAGAATAACTTGACGATTTCTTGTGTACTTTGCCAAGTCTTCTAGGTCGGATTCATTTGGTATTATGCTTGCTACGTCTATTCTCTTCCTCGGGCTTTCGGCCGCTGTCTCTGCGTCTCCTCTTGTTGGCGTCGACACCCACTCGTTGTTCGCTCGTACTTCATGCTCTGTTACTGGTCAGGCTTCGTGCCAGAACACGACTGCACAGAGCAACCTATGCTGCTTCGAGGCTCCCGGAGTGCGTCTAGCTAGTTCGCGAGTATTATATCCTTGCTAATAGATTTTTATTAGGGGCAACTTTTGCAAACCCAAGTATGCAGTCGTCTCGGAGAAATCTTGCGCACGTGCTAACATCTCGCTTAGTTCTGGGACTATAGCCCTAGCACCGGTCCCACTGACAGCTGGACCATCCACGGTCTTTGGGTAAGTACAGATCAGCTCTCATTTTGATGTTTATTAACTAAATTTTACGCCATTTAGCCCGATCAGTAAGTTTCGAGCGCTTCCAGACGGTGGTGTCTGAATACTAACGTCGATAACTGGCAGCTGTGATGGGACATACGACTCGAACTGCGACTCGGCTCGTGCATACACCGACATTGCATCGGTAAGTGTAATTTTTTGGACAAGCAGATATTTAAGAGCTAATGTTTTGCCCTATAGATCTTGACTAATGGAGGTGCTGGCAGCATCCTGAGCTACATGCAGACCTACTGGAAAGATATCAACGGAGATGACGAGACATTCTGGGAGCACGAGTGGTCCAAGCATGGTACATGCATGAGGTAAATCAACCGACCGATCAACCACATAACAATGGCTAACTCCTTCTTAGCACTCTCAAGCCTGCGTGCATTTCTTCCTCTGTCAAGGGCCAAGATGCGATTTACTACTTTACTCGCGTTGTAAACCTCTTCAAGGTACGTTTACCTTGTATCCTTTACCTAAACTACTTATACTAAAGCAAATTTTCAGACTCTCAACACCTACCAATTCCTCGGAGCAGCTGGAATCTACCCGTCCTCGTCGGCAACTTTCACCTTGTCGCAGCTTACTTCGGCTGTCAAGGCTAAATGGGTATGTTATGTTGATCAATACCTACAAATAACAATATCTAACCTGGATTATAGGGATTCACGCCCGCCTTTGACTGCACGAGCGGATCACTCAACGCTGTTTCCTACTACTACAACCTGAAGGGGTCTGTCATTGACGGTACTCTTGTTGCTATCAGTGAGTTCTTCTATCCTGTTACGCAAGGGTAGTTTGTTGACTTGCTGTGTTTAGATGCTCCCAAGGCTGGAACGTGCGGTTCGAGCGGTATCAAGTACCCTCCCAAGTCTGGATCGACCACCCCGACCACTACTGCTAGTGTACGTCTCTACTCAAATTCTCATACATAGAACTCCAACTAACAAAACGCATCCATCCAGGCTCCTGGTGGCGTGAGTTTCAAGCTCTCGTAAACTCATATACAAACAAACTCACCGTTTGATTTTACAGACAAGCACAGCTGTCCCGAGCAAAGCTACCATCGTCGGCATCACTTCCTCCGGAGCTACCACCGGCTGCTTGCTCACTGCCGGTACTTGGTCTGTGCAAACCTGCGCTTCGTACACGATCACCACCGTCTCTGGAGGGTTCACACTCACGACTTCCAAGGGTGCGTACACATAACCAAATTTATAGCCACACGTGAAACTAAAATTGAAATCCAGGTCTCTGCCAAGTTAGCGGCGGCACACTCTCGTGCAGCAGCTCAGTCTCGAGTGGATCTGTCTTTACATCCGTACGTGGTTTTAGATTGTTACATTTGGATATATGCTCAATGGTTTCTACAGGTTGGTGGACTTCTTGCCTACGGCGGCTCGACAGCGTTCACGGGCGACTCTATCCCGAGCGGTTCGACGCAGGTTACGGTGTACACTGGGTCCTCGCACGCGCAGGACATGACGTTCAAGATAAATTCTGCTTAAAACTTAGGAGCCTGGTTTGCTCAAAAAGGGATGTAATACTTGCTGGCTGAAATTCAATCAATATTTTCGATTCGATGAAAGAGAATGAATGAGGATGAGAGGTAATAAATACAATGCGAGTGAAGAACGAGAGAGCTACAAAAAAGTCCCAAAAGGAAGAAGAAAGTTGAACAATAGAAGTCCATGCGTTTGGGTCGCCGTTTGACCCTTTTGAATTACACCAGCTCCTATCTTTTCACCATCTGACTTTCCTGAGTAGTTTTATCCCAAGTTTCCTTAACCCGCTCGAGTCCTTTTTTCGTGGACTAGAGATGAACAGTGAGCCCTCTGGAGGTTCGCTCGCTCGTCGCTGACGAGCGATTCGGAGCGAGTCGACTGGAGGAGGACGAGAGCGCCTGTATCGAGGGACGGGAACTGTAGGTAGTGGGAGTTTAGACTTCTCTTGAGGGAGGATGGAGATAGGAGAGTCGACATATATGGAAGAACGAGCTGAAGAGGCGGTGGAAGTGGGTTCATAGATGGTTGAAGATGCCGATGAGAGCTGAAAGAGTCGAAGGCATGAGCTAGTGCAAAATAATGGATGATATCGAACAACTTACCGTTCCAATACGACCTTCCAATTCAGAAACAGATATGGAACCAGAAGAAATAGACGCAGACAGTCCCTCATCCTCGATACACTGAGCCTTGCTTTTACGAATAAACGTGCAGTTGGGAAGTAATGCAAGAGTCGATGGAGGTGTATCGGTGATCGTCTTTTTAGTTTCAGCGGCAACAGACAATCGAGGAACGGATTTAAGAGGAAGAGAAAAGGGCGGAACCTATTGAGCGTGTTCAGTTGCCTAGATCGGCGATGGAGACAAAAAGCATACACGTACCGGTTTTGATTCCGCGAGTGAACCAGCAATGGCGATGGCGGCGCATCCATGCATCAGGATCTGACTCAAGATCTTGGGCGAGACAATAGGAGCCATAGCTAGGAAGTGTATCCAGAGGGGTGATGTTAGCAAGACTTGGAGCGCTGGGATGAAGGTGAGGACAGAGACGATTCCACCGATGAGCTTTAATAGAACTGAGAAGAGAGTGCCTGAGCCATTGAGGCTTTGGCAGACCATAGATAGGTTGACTGGACAAAGCGTGGTTTGGACCGTCTGTAAAGTTGGTCCAAGTCGCGCGCCACGAGTCGACGCAACGTATCCAGGCACCGTACAGCTTTCGCGGGGGTACGACCAATGATATTACCCAGTCTTGGAGAAAGGTCCAAGTGACGCGATGCAATATAATAGACCAATTATACTTCCATGTTGGTAGGTCAAAGTTCGAGTTGAGAGACGCGTCGTAGGTAGCCACCCGCCGTAAAGTTTGTTTATGAGATGAAACGGATTTGAAATTGGACCGTGCTCCAAACTTTTTGTTTGTTTGTACCATCGCTGGATTGATCTTCATCTGCTCTTCGATCTTGCTACCATGTTTTATGTTATTGGGTTGGGACTTTGTGATGAGAAGGATATTACTGTGAGGGGTCTTGAGGTATGAATGTGTTACTTATGGCTGTTTGGGTCATTTTCTTAGTGCGCGGTCAGGCAGTCAAGAAATGTAGTCGGGTGTATCTCGAGGCGTATACGAGTATTTTGTTAGTTGACAAGGAGAAGCTGGTGAGTTCGGCGGCGCATATGTAGACGGGGCTAGTGACTGAACTGTTGAACAGGAGGAATTCTATGGTAGACCGATCATCACCGCGTATCGCGAAACTGTCGAGACGGAGAGCGATGAGATCTTGCGGAATGCCAATGAAGAGGATGTTGCCTTGCTGGTAGTCGGAGATCCGTTTGGGTAAGTCGTATTTATCCATATAATATTCCCCATCCCTGATGTATTTAACGCTAGGGCAACGACACATACAGATATGCTCCTCCGAGCTCGCGAGCTGTCTATACCAGTAACCGTGATACATAACGCATCAATCATGAATGCCGTCGGCGCATGTGGACTACAACTCTACAACTTTGGTAAGGACTAGACCGTTGCTTCTGACCTCTGACAAAATTCTAACTTGCGAACCCTCTAGGTCAAACCGTTTCCCTTCCGTTCTACACTGACTCGTGGAAACCCGACTCGTGGTACGACCGAGTGGTCGAAAACGTCGAAAAGGGCATGCATACACTTGTCTTGTTGGATATCAAAGTCCGAGAACAGAGTGAAGAGAACATGGCTCGGTCAGTACCTCCATTCCATCGCGCCAACATCCTCACTAATGCACCTGAAACAGTGGTCGCAAGATCTACGAACCACCACGGTACATGAACCCAGCTACAGCCGTTTCCCAAATTCTCGAATCCGAATCTATCCGAGCTACTTCAGAGGAACCTAAAGTGCATGGCTACCTTAAACCAGATTCGACGCTCGCTATTGCACTTTCTCGAGTGGGATCGCCTGACAAACAACGTATCGTATGCGGGACGCTCAAGCAATTATCTGAACTCGGCGAAGAAGATTTCGGAGAGCCGTTGTTTAGTGTGGTTATTGTCGGAAAGAGGTTACACGAGTTGGAGGTGCAATATGCAGAACCATGGGCGGTAGACAAGGTCGAGTGGAGGAGAGTCGCAAAGGAGGTGCATGGAGCTCGTCTAGATAGCTAAGAGTCAGATAAACTGAAGAAAACATACTTGAATGACGATGCGCGCTTATGTGTCATCAAGAAATCAAAAATGGGCGTGTGTCGATATGCACCATATGGTCAGACCCTGAGCTCCTCAGGCGCGAACCAACTTCATTGGGCAATGAGGCCCAAGTCCACGATCAAGACCACAGGAGCTGGAGACTGCGCGATCCGCAGCCTACATATACCATCTCCCATCGTCATCTAGCTCCTCACCTCTCCCTCTCTCAACCACCACCACCACCAACCATGGTGGTCTTGACTGACTCTCAGCCGAATTCACCGACCAAGACTCATCAGACATGGTCCCAGTCTCAACCTGGCTCGTCTCGCGCTGGGCCGTCTAGTCCTCGGTCTCCTCCAGGTGGAGTCGTACGTTCGCCTGTGGTGGAGATTCCGGGATACCAGCCACCGCCGGCGTATGTTCCGAGTCCGGGTGCGCCACTCTTGCCGGGTCCACAACAAAAGCCTCGGCCAAAGGTGGCGAAGAGGTTTTGTAGTGCTCTTGCGGTTGCTGTTGTCATCGTGATCGCTTTTAATATTCTTGGGAGTATCTTTGGTTCCATCATGCGGCACTCGGATCCTTATGAATGGGTGAGTGCAATTTCGGTCGTTGGCCAACCAGGACTGTTCTGAACAGTTTGCTTGAATAGGACAACAATCCCCGCGAGGAAGATGGCAACGTCTTAACCTGCGACACTCGTTGGTTTACCAACGGCAAATCTAACGAGCCCATTGACTCCGACTTTGTCGGCCAGTACCACATCCCGGCCTACCCGGTATTCAGCGCATCAGAAGCATTCGACTTGCCCATCAACTCGTCGTTGCATTACCTACTCGCTCGTGGCTCTCAGTTTTCAGGAGCTGCGATTATTCGCGGAGACGAGGGTGCGGATCCGAATATTATCAATGTCAACGTTACTGTGAGGTATTCGACTCAGCATGCGCTGGCTCGTGCCAAAGTGTGCAGGCTTGAGAAGCCCGAGGGTGCTGTTGGTGTTGGGATCTACGTAAGTCCGGTTCATAAACTCTTGGTTGATAGTTACTCATAGGCACGGTTCAGACACCTCAAAATCGCATCGAGTGGGGCAACGAAAACTACGACAAGCTCTACTTCCTAGTCACAGTCACAGTCCCGACTTCGCGCAAATCCCTCCTCAATCTCAACGCGTTCGACACCAACTTGCCCAACTTCCGCCATAAATTCGAACGACTTGGTGATCGGGTTCAATTCGAACATTTGTCCGTCAAAGGCACGAATTCGGTTATCCAAGCCGATTCGTTGTACGTTTCTCAAGCGACGCTCAAGTCGACCAATGGCGCGATCAATGGACAGTTCAACGCGACCGATTCGTTGGTGTTGCAAACCACGAACGGGGCCGTTGATGTTGATGTTGGTCTGACGAACGATGATACGCACCGGGCGTCGAATTTGAAGATCGAGAGTTCGAATGGGTACGTCTATTTTGTTCGAGGCCATCCAGATTGGCTCTAATATGACTCGAATTTAGACGCATCGAGTCTCGCATCTCACTCCTTACCACCCACGACCTACGCCCGCAACCCAAAGGCGGACACTTCTCAGTTAGCACAAAGACTTCAAACGGCAAGCTTGACGTCAGGTTCCCCACTACACCCGTCGACTCGCTTCTTGATTTTGAAGGCCGAACTTCCAACTCTGGCGCCGAAGTAGCACTCCATTCCTCATTCGAAGGAACATTCGCCATCAAAACGTCGTCTGGTAGCGCTGAAGTTGACAATGGACATTCACCTGATCCGAGTGGCAAAGGACGTCGCCGTTCAGTTGACATTCACAAGAGTAGTAAAAGCGAGACCAGCGGAAAGATCATGTGGGTGACCTATGGGGAACACGAGAAGTCTGATCTTGGGCGGGCAGATATCAAAACGAGCAATGGGCAGGCGACTTTGCGGTTGCATTGAATTAGTCTGCTGGTGCGGTGCGGTGTGATTCGATTGTTGATCTGTTCTGTAAAGTAGTTTGTTTTGTGGATTGAGGATCGAGACTTTGTGGAATACAAAAATGTTAATTTCGTATCATTTTTTTTGTCTTGTTGTCGTCAAGAAAGCTCTCTCATTGATGTTGAGGTATAACTCACGATAAGATAACATCTCCAATCGCGTCGTGATAACAATATATCCAGACCAGCTAATCCAA
>JAYRCO010000323.1:0-30668 GCA_037042815.1 Ceratobasidium papillatum | reverse complement strand
CCTTTTCCTTGCTGTCGAAACATAAGGCTACGCCTTAACACGACATTAAATACACGATTTAAAAAAAAAAAAAAAAACGTAGTCTCGATCATTAATAAACACACTGTATAAGTTGTTAGGTCCCTTCTTTGGTTTGCTGGAGCGACGTGGAGCACGGAAGGACTGGCGTACAACGTGACTCCAACGAATCACGCGCCATAAACTCTATCAAAAACACTATCATAGGAGACACTGCTGTCCCGCTTCAGCATTGGCTGCACGGCGTGGACGCATGCAGTCAGGCTGACGATCGATCCGTATTGTTAGAAGGTATATCCGAGGGTTGGGCTCAGTGAACTTCTCAATCCGCGATTTGCTGATGGAACATGACGATGACACGTTGTTGGTAAGTACCTGAACGCCACTCTCCCATCGGATCAAAATTCTTTGATGATTCGATGTTCTAATCGGGTTATTCAAGGTTTAATTTGGAATTTTCAGGTGCTTACTCGTGGTATCTCAGGGGTCATAGCGCCATGCACAAAGCTCCACGGCGGCAAGTGAAAGTCAAGAGCATTGGTGTCCAGCTGACACTAATTGGATGACGGCATCGCTCAAAGAGAAGTCGCTCGTAAGCCGTCCCAAACTATGCACATAAGTTGTCTTTTCGGGGGCTCGAGATGTTCAACGGAGATTACGGCGAGCATGTCGTATCGGAGCTATGCATTACAATTAACCGAGGGCACATGCTCCAAAGAACCTTTCACGATTCATCCGCCCCTCGATCATCAATAAAAAATGACGTATTATTAGGTGCCGCAGAGCGGACCCGAGATCGAGGCACTCAAAACCAATACATTTAACTCGTGTCCTTTTGCTACAGCGCAATCCTCAATTCCATACAGGTCTCCTTTCTCTACTATCCCTTTACATAGCATCCATGGCGCATAGCCAATTTCCTCGATCGTCAACTGAATCGTTAGCCGACACATTTGAGGGATGAGGGTAAGACGCACGTTCGTAATGTTCATAGTTATCATGTGAACCTATCCTGCGTGAAGCGAAATATGAACAATTGTTGTACGGCTCTTTAGAGGTTAAGGAATTTATATCGACAAGCAACGCTACTTCATGAACATTCTAAGCGTGAATGTTCAGTCTATCTATCAAAAGAAGCTCAAAACGCACAATAATGAAAAGGACCTGCTTCGAAGAATCTTATTCAACCGACATAAGCCACATATGCTGTTTAATCATCACGAAACCGGTGGCAGGCTGGCGTAGTTGGGCAGAAAGGTCACCGATTGCCAGGCATTCTTAGATATTTCGGGGCCATGGCAAGGTCTTGCCAGCCACTACTAAAATGGCCGGTGGTTGGCCAGGCCTAGTAACTTCCCAACAGCCTGTCACCGTTCTCATGATGATCGAAACGAACAGTGGAGACTTTTCACAAATCGAAATAAAAAGTTGAAAGCTTTGTTTGGCGAAGACTGAGACGCAGGCGTGTTGTTCGTGGAGAACCTAAAGAGCCGAATCGCATTCGATAAGCGATATTATGCCTCGTTGAAGCCAGCAGAACTCACCACCCGAGAAAATAAATCGGCCATCCGCTCACGATAGCACGACAAGCAAACAAACCCCGCTTTCCCGTCAGCCCCCTCTCTCAATATCCGCACCTCCGCTCCATAGCTAAGTCCAAAGGATGAGAAGCGGCTAACTACAGAGATAAAACAAGAAATTCGGACGGGTTAGTTAGGATATCGAGCTCGCGTATTCTAGCACCCCACGTAATCCGGTTTTGTCTCGTGCTCTACATCGGGATCACCCAGTGTTCGAGTGGTAGTGAGGGATATGGTAGAGTACGAGCGGCGGTCGTGGCTATTCAAAATCACAGCACGTCGACGTAAGATGCCAGCGACGATGGTATGGTGACCGGACGGAGTGGACCAATCGGAACAGTATTTTAATCGAGTCGCGCCGCTCAAAGTCACGTGATAGTGGGCGTGGCTAGCGTATGTCAACAGCTAACTTGATGAGAATCGATGACGACCGACTACTTGAGCTTGTATTCATCTAGATGATCCGATGTATTCTGCTGGTGATGACACGCTTTCTTTGGGGGGATTTTTTCTCGTTCGTCTTGACCGTTTTGTTCCGTCGAAATTGACTCTCGGCCACTATAAATGCTCCCCCAGCTACGTGGATTATTTCTCTTATCTAGATTCAATCCACTCGCTCTTACAACCGAGATTTCATCGCAGAATTCAATCTACTAGGCAAATAACGAGTCTGGCCAATCAAAGGTGACCCAAGACAAGAAGGTTTTGTCTAGAAAACAGATTGCTTCGACTATGCGCAGTGATGAAAGGTTACACCATAGTGTCAAATGCAATACTCGGGGACCAGGCGAGTTACCAGGTCGGACGTGACACAACAAAGACCCCTGCAACCGAGCCTCGAAATGCCCTCGATTCATTAAACGAAGGTTTCGCGATGCAGTGTTCGATATCTTTAGTTCTAATCGGTTTGCGTAGAGTTCACTAGAGAACCCCTAGGGAGTTACGCATACATTTACTCTATGCGGGGACGACGTCTCAGATCGTTTTCTGTTGAATTTCACGAGCAAAAACACGCTGAGGCTTGAGGATGATTTTACGAAGCTGAAAGCGTCGAAAGTGGGCATCTAAGCGTTACTTAATCCTTCTCACGAGTAAGACGATTAACCAACGGAACAATAACTCACATGAATAACCCTAACCCCTCTGGATTCGTATCAGAGAGCCAATGGTGAATTTGAGTAGTCGAGACTGGTAGACTCCGGGGTTAGGATGAATACGCCTGTTGCGCCACCGACGTACGGAATACAACAAGCGGTGCATTTCGTTTACTTTAAACGTCACTATGAATTGACCAGGTGCCACGCTTCTCTGGAATCTCACCCTGATAAAGGGTAACTTCACGCTCCGTCTGGCCAGTCTTATTTTCCACGTGCGTCCTTATCGTTAGTATGACCTAGCATCCGGATAGATATAGCCAAGCGTAGGGTTCATCTGAGGCTGGAAAACGGTACGGTTAATTGAGAAATAGTAATCTATTCGTATATTGTTGACAACATCTCTCGATCATTGTCGTATCGTTTACCTGCTAGTGGTTTTGAAGCCGATCGACCACAAACAGGTTTCACATGCACAAATCATCGCTTTAAAACCATTTCATTTTGGTACACATGACAGTCTGACGCAGCGATACAGAAACCTTCATACTCGGCCTTGGAGTAAGCTTCCTAAAAGAGGTGACAGTGTTAGTCGGTAGAAATAGTATTACGAAAAAAAAACGCTTGCCGTGCTATTCTAACTACGACGATGGCTTGGGGCCGGCCATGAAATCACGAGTGCAATATAGTTTCATGACATTGATTTCGGCAGAAAATTTCTGGCGAGAGCTCTTCACGAAGGAGTACCAGTCTGTCTTCTTTGTAACATCGGCCTCCATCTTGATGGTGGTGACCACGCTATAGAAATCTTCCGGGAGGTTGGGGTTGGGAGCTGCAAAGAGTACTCGGTAGGTGAAAGCACTAGTGCTCTCGGATTTCTTGTAATGGGCAAACCCTGAGCTCTCCTGTTTTTGCAGACCGGTGAACGCATCGAGGACGATCTGAATTACGTTCTGCCTGTCCATCAACCCGAAGACTCGTTGCATTAGTATGTCGGATATTTTGTCCGTCATGGTGTCAAGTGGGGCGGATTGTTGATAGATTTGATAAGAGTTAAAGCTGTCGAAAGCCAAGGCGTCGTCTGGGCGGTTGTCAACGGCATTTTTGAATTGGCGCCAGTCGAGTTCCTGGCTATTGTCGTCAACGAAATAGCTGCAGAAAGTCACCACCTGCTTCGAAGGGGCCAGAAGCGCAGGCGGTAGACTACCATGCTGATCGAAGCGGGCTACGTTGAATATTAGTATGATTAAAAGTCTCATACTTAAGTAGGCAGATTTACCGTTGCTGCATTACAGGGTCGTTAAAACGTAAGCATTTGCGACAGAGAGATACACTTACGACATGATATAAGAGGTGTAAGACTTTGCTATGATTCTAGTCGATAGACTGAGATTTTTAGTGAAAGTACTTATTCGGCGTGGAGAGAAGTGTGTCGAAAAGTGTTGGCAGGCTGGGGTTTAAATAGCGCACCAAGTGGCGGCCACACTGCTTAACGCCGGTACGTGTCACGATGAGAGCAACGATACCCACGTTGACCGCAGTACCGTCCACGCGTAGAGTGTCACCCTCGAATCTTGATTTGAAGCAGAGGGTTGCGCCAAAATGGTTCAATTCAATGGGGGTTGCCGAATTTGGTTCTGTTGAAAGCCCCTCAGATATTTGCCAGGACCCGTTGTAGTGGGTGCCTGCACGCCACTCATCTATCTGATAGATTGGTACCACTGGCCGTTCTAATCGGTCCATTTTAGGTTCAATAGAGCCTCTCAGGCTATTGTTATTGATATTTCAGGCGTCACATCCACGTAATACAAAGCTGCGCGGTGGAAAGCCGAAGTAGAGACGCATAACGGAGCCGGCTAGACTGGTCGCTAATTGATACTGGTATCAGAGAAGCATATCATCATGTATTTTACGAGTTGAATCAGCTGATGGCGACTCTCTGTATTACGCTTACTTGTCTTTTGTCAAAGGTCTTGACCTCCGAGTTAAGCAAGTGCCGGGAGTGAGATTTCAAGCTCCACCACTCAATTGGGTCTGTACGTTTGGAAAAGATATCCCGAGGAGTCCGAGACCTCGATCATCAATTCCGGACAAAGTTCAGTTGCAAGCCAGTCAAATATGAGTGATTTTGATCGTAACATAGTCCAAATAAGGTACTTTCAGCCCAGCCCTCTCGTCAAAGCGTAATTCTCGCTCATATAGTCCTCCCTTTCTAATATTTGTCCGCATAGCTCCTGTGGCGCCTTTACACGTTTTCTCGATCTTCAGCTGGCATCTGGTAAATTTTGGATCGACTGGGTATGGACTGCGTCTCGAGAACATCGAAATATACTTTGTACAATCCCTTTGTTTTTCCATCATCCATTTTTCTAGTAGCCGTGACGAGTTGCTGGGCCCACTTTTGAATGGCTTATTGACTTGAAACCCTTTCAGAAGGGAATCAGTGCAAAACCTCTCGCAGACCAAGTGTGATATATGCATCCAGTAAATGAATATTTCTCCCAAGGTTATAATGTCTGTGCCCACTCCATTGATTGAGAAACGAAGCGAAACGCGCATCGGTTTGGTATATGTCCGAGTAGGTATGGTCATTGAGTTTAGATATGGTGGAGGCAGACCAATTGTCCCTGAGTGCTAGGCAAAAATTGCCGACAACTCGAGCCTTATTGTTATTTATGTTGTCCTATAGTATCGTTTCATCCTAGGTATAAGATATCGCGCAAAAGGGAACCATTGTTCTTCAAATATGTCCTGATTTCAAGTTCGGTTAGTTTATCGTCGCTTTCATGCGAGTTAGCGTACAATACAAACCCTAGGGTGTGTGTAATCATTTATTTAATTTATAGGAGAGGCCAATGTCAGGGATCGGCTGGGAAACCTCGATCTCTGCGGTGTTCGGATTTTCGACTTATTCATCCCACACATTATCGCTTTTTACTAGTAAATCCCATACGGCATTACGTGTCTTTTTCATCCAGAGATAAGCGCGCTGTGTGTATTCCGCCTTCAGCGCCGGCGCCGCCAACGTCAACGACCTTGGCCAATGGCGCTGACAACTGTCATAACAGCGGCAATGCACAGTTCTGACGCTTGATCCCTAACGCGGCAGCCGTCACATGTTGCTGAGCGGATACGACCTTAGCATCAGCGACACAAACAAAAATTGGCCAGAATTATGGGCAACAACTTAAACCGATCCCAAGCGAACTAGGAGAGTCCAGTTTGGCGCGTAGCTTGCTCACATTTGATAAAATTCAATTTGATTTCATATAAACAGTGTACAAAAATCCAGATCCCTGTATAGTACAATCCCTTTTTTCGTCATCTCCTCACGTTCAGGCCTTGATCGGTTCGACGTTCCAGTACGACTCGGCATAGTCCAAGATCGCACGGTCGGACGAGAACTTGCCCATCTAAAAACAGTGATAGAAAATAATCAGCGAACGCGGTTGTGAGTGTGTGAGAGGTAAGGACACACGTTCGCAACAGTCGTGATCGACTTCTTGGTCCACGCGGCCTTGTCCTTGTATGCCTCATCAACCATGTTCTGGCACGCAATATCTGTTATGAATAATTAGGTGAGCATATAATCTTGCCGACTCTACTAAAATGTGCGCATACAGGAGTCAAAGTCCTCCTATAAAGGCCCGAAACGTCAGCGTTTGACTCTGTAAATGAATGAGAAGAACAAAACGCACAGTGATGAGATAGTAGTCGCTCTGGCGGACGGTGTTCAACAACGGCTCATAGATGTTGCCGTCGCCGAATCGGCCATTAGTGACCTCGTCCAAAACTGAAGCGAGCGCAGGAGACTTTTGCTCGACTGAGACGGGGTGGTAGGAATGCTGGTAACGAAGATCCTCGACGGCGGGGGTAAGATGACCGAAGAAGAAGACTAGAGTTTGAATCAAATGCGGTCAGTATGCCGGATATTCTTGCCTATAATTTAACATACCACTAAAAAGGCAATAAGCTATCAAGCCTTGATGAAATGATGAGATAAAACTCACTTCTCCTCGCCAGCCTCCTCAGCAATTTCGATGTTTGCACCATCGACCGTGCCGAGCAACAAAGCACCGTTCAAACAGAACTTCATGTTCGAAGTACCAGCAGCCTCAGTACCAGCAGTCGAGATATGCTCCGAAATATCAGCAGCCGGGATCAAGATCTCAGCCAGAGACACCGCTATATCATCCCGTCAGCACTTCATTATACTCTATCACCAGGTTCGAGCTTACAGTAATCAGGGCAGAAAATAATAGTCATCAAGCCCTTTACTTCCGGATCGTTGTTGATCACCTTGGCGACGTTGACGATCAACCGAATAGTCTAAAACCCCCATCAATCAGAATACAACAAACTTGGCAACATATGAAACAACGTACGAGCTTGGCCATGTAGTAACCGGGAGCAGCCTTGCCACCGAAAATGTGTGTTCGGGCCTGAATCTTCTTGCGCTCCTCGGGCGACGACGATTTCAAACGTAGGTACCGGTAGATCACACCAAAGATGTTCATGGTTTGGCGCTTATATTCGTGGATACGCTAGATCCAGACCGCAATCAGCCGCTATAATACGAGCCCCTGTGAAGGACGAACCTTGATCTGAACATCAAACAAACTCTTGGTATCAATCTCGACTCCCAACGTCTCACGTGCATAATGGGCCAGACGCTCCTTGTTCTTCTGCTTTGCCGCCGTCCACTTGGCATGGAAGTCTGGTTTGTCCGCGTAAGGGAGGAGTCCCTTGAGCTTGTACAAGTCCTTGAGCCATGTAGATTTGTCACCGCCCAGAGTTTTGGTGATGAGGTCACTGAAGCCCCATGTCAAGACGGGTTACATAGACCAGACGGGAGATGGATGACTTACGAGAGAGCAGGGTTACATTGATCCAACCACCGACGGGGCGTGATACCGTTTGTAACATTGCCAAACTAGGCATATCACATCAGTACCGATCAATCAATCGCAATCAAACGAAAAAACGTACCTTGTCCTGGCCATAGTAATCAACAAAGTCCTTCAAAATCGTAGTGCGAACAAGTTCAGAGTGGAGCTCGGCCACACCGTTGACCTTCTTCGAGCCAATAACTGCTAGGTTGGCCATGCGCACCTGCTGAGGATATCCCTCTAATCACCCCTTGTTAACACCCAAGACAGTCAAATGCGAGAGAATAGACACACCCTGAATGAGCGACAGCCTCTCGATCTTTTCCTTCTCGCCTGGGAACTTCTTCTCGACCTGCTTAAGGAAGTACATATTCTACCATGGACCAAACCTTTAGCATGTAAGCTGAGCTATCTCCACGACGAAGCTCACCAAGTCGAAGACGATCTGCATATGACGAGGCAACAAGTGCTGCAGCAGCGGGACCGGCCACTTCTCCAAAGCCTCCGGCAAGACTGTGTGATTGGTATACCCGAAGGTCTTGGACGTGATCTCCCAAGCTTGGTCCCAAGCGATTTCTTCCTCGTCGACGAGGATACGCATGAGTTCGGGGATAGCGAGAGTAGGGTGGGTCTGAGCCAAAGTGTCAGAAAATACTGCTTTAGACAAAAAGGGCGAGACATACATCGTTGAGCTGGATGGCAACGTAATCGGGGAACTCGGTGATCGGCTTGTCGAGGTTCTTGAATCGACGCATGATGTCCGAGAGAGAGGCGGCTGTAGTCGAAGAGTATTGTTATCGCGAGGGTCTGGATGGAGAAGATGTGACTAATACGTACCACACCAGAAGTATTGTTGCTTCAACCTCAGCTCCTTGCCGACCATATGATTGTCGTTCGGGTACAACACACGAGTGATGTTCTCGGCACTGTTCGAGGTCTCGACGGCCTTTTCGTAGTCACCAGCGTTGAATGACTGAAGATCGAATCCAGACTTTCCGCGGGCGTCCCAAAGACGGAGATCTATGTAATATAAATCAATATATTGGGTTGAGCGAAAAAGGAGGGTATGACTAACTGTTGGTGTTCTTGGTGGCATAACCAGGAATAGGAACATCATAAGCGACGGCAACGACTTCTTGTCCACCACTCCAGACGGCGCGGCCGGTGTTGCCGATACGCTCCGCCTGACCGTAGAATCGGACGTCGCAAGTGACGTCGTGACGTGGGATCTCCCAGGCATTGATGTGGTTGAGCCATGGATCGGGACTATTGGCTCATCGAATTAGAAATCTTGACCGAAAAAACAAATGGGAGGAATAGCTTACGCCTCGAGTTGGGAACCGTCAGCAGCAATAAGTTGCTGGAAGATACCATATCGGTAACGCAGACCGTATCCCCAGAGTGGCAGCTCTTGCGAAGCCGACGAATCGATATAGCAAGCAGCTAGACGACCGAGACCACCATTTCCGAGACCGGCATCGCGCTCATGCTCAATCAAGTCCTCGAGGTTCTAGAACGGGCCAAATGAATATCAGATCCGGTCACGTGTGAGATCGACATGAAAAGTTCTCACGAATCCGAGCTTGTTGATGCCGTCACGGTACTTGTCCTTCAATCCCAAGTTGAGGAGAGCGTTGTCAAGCGCGCGTCCCATGAGCCATTCGAGAGAGAGGTAGTAAGCGCGCTTGGGGGCTTTGCGGGTAAAGTGCATTTGGGTGTCGTTCCACTGTTGGCAACTTGATTAGCGTTGACTATAACAGGTAAATGAGTACCCACGTTGACGATCAGATCGTCTCGGACGGCATATGCGACGGCCTCATACGCGCCTTGCTAGTAGGATATTAGCATTGTGGTTGCAGACTCAATCAGATGGGACATACGTCATCGAGGTTGTAGGCTTGGCGAGCGATCGTCGTCTGCGCGTGGTTGACGATGTGATTCGTCACGTCTTGAACCGTCGAGTCCACACCACGGATCCCGGCCTTCCAAGTTTTTTCATCACCACGGGGCCACACCTCTTTGCCGCCCTCGGCAGTGGGGATGTATCCTATCATCACCATTAGCATAATTCAACCATGCATATATAGAACATATGAATACCAGTAGCAGACCGCTTGTGTTTGCGGGACTCCTTTGGAGGAGGCTTGCCGATAGAGGCGGTATCGACAGTCTGGAAAGACTCTGAGTTGCGGCGAGAGGGAGCCATCGTCGTTTGTGTAGCTACTGATCATCCGGATCGTAGGCCTTAAGAACTCGACCCCCCGTGAGAATCTGATCGTGAGAACCAATCCTTCACGCATTCTCATAGGCTGTATGTCCATAATCCTCCGAACCTGCAGGATACCGTGCGTTCGATGGTATCTGCATTGGTCGCCCCAGTGTGAGACAATATCCCAGGAAATGCAAATATAGATGTCCAAAGTGAGAAAAAGGCGTGCCAAGCGTGAGAGTAGAATTCTCGGCGGTTGCCTCGCCCTAGATGACGTCGGGATGCATGTGCGCTCGATTCGTGATTTGGCTGGTCGTCGTCTGGTTGAGCGGGATGACCATTTCCAACATCGCACGTGACCGTGGGGAGGCCAAACAAATGTGCGCCTGCCGGCGGTTCTCGGCTGGGCGATCAAGAGAATTCTGCGATTTCATACAGATAACATACATAGATGTTTCTGACATTATCTCACATTCTCTTAATTACCAACTCGGGTGAGAACACCCCGCCTGCGGGAGCGCCCAACCGTCACGTTGACCGCCTCAGTTGTATTCTCGGATCAAAGCCAACTGAGAGACCTCTCGATCGTACCTCTCCACCGATCCATCGAGCCTATCAGACTTGGAGATTGTTCTACCCCACATCGAACTCGGTTCTTTATCTGGGGTATACTATCGCAATCTAAGTTCGGGGTATCGCAAGCCGGGGTTAGATACCTGGTTTAGGCCGTACACGGGGATGTGCCTTGTTTCTCGAATTCACGTGGCAGCCTTTGCTCTGCTACTGGTTGTTTTGAGAGGGAAGTTTCAGTATCTCGCCGTGATCGACAGATATACGTCGAGTCCCTAGTCTATAAAAGGTATACTCACATGCAAACCTTACATTAAAGTTCTGGTCTCTCCACAAAAGAACACCCACAGTTTGTTTTTATTCTTCGTACAAAGGTATCGCGATAACCTAGACGCATACTTGGGTCATCATCTCTCAATGCAAGTCCTTTTTGCTTCTTTGTTAATCAAGATAGGATACAATGCCGAACCGGCTTTTGAATCGCATATTTATGAGCTGACATTTGAATTTGAACAATCTAATCGAGAGTTGAAACGAGCTGAGAATACGTACTACTTGCAAAAGCTTATAGTTGTTGGTAATGTGGAGGAAACTACCAGCGGATACTAGACACACAAAGGCTTAGAGATGGCGCATAGAAGCATTAAGCCAACCAGAAAGGAGGTAGGTTAGCTGGGATCTGCATGTCTTGGGTTATATGCTGAGTCTGAACTAGTACATTCACTCATAACGAGATTTATGCAGCGAGAAGCCCCCTTTCATATTCTGCGCTGGTCGTACGGCTGCACATGGATTTCTTGTGTCAAACAGTCAATGCGACGATATGGCAAGAGTTGTATTTAACTAGAATAGGGCTTAATTTTACATTTTGTAGTGTATTATCCATCAAAGTGAGGACCCGACCCGTCTGGAAACATGTTTGCGAAACCGGGCACTGGCTGAAAATGGTTTAACTTCTATCCAGCGTTCTTCGTTCCTGTCCACTAGCACCTGGATATGACTACACTTGAATAAACTGAAACTTTCAGCATCAAGCTTTTACAACATGCTTGTGAAGTTACTCGCGTATCTCATAACAATAAAGGCTTTCGTGTAATGAAGTCACGTGACCGACGATCTTCAAAGTGTGGTTAAGTATGCCCAAGATTATGCCATTTATCTCGATTGCGCTGACCTGGGTCCACTCTCCTCCGACCACCTATTCCACAGAGCAGAGAACACAATCCCTCTTTTCGAGTCCCTCAAGGCCGCGGGCTGCTTCAGAAACTCAATTAGATAATAGACACGTCGGGCTAGAGCCAAATTGGCCCAAACATGGGTCATTCTTGTCATAGGAAAACACCACTGTGGAGCCTCTGTGGAGCCATTTTTGATGAGCCAAATAGACCCTAGCCCGACGTGTCTAATTCTCCTACTTTCTGTTCTTTGTCTCTCGCCTTCTGACCTTTGGCTCTCAGCTTGTCCGCCTGTCTATTGATTGTTTTTTCTTTGTAGCATACCTTATGCAGCCTGCGTTTTTCGCATCTTAGTGCCATTCACTCTTCTTTCTTTTATAACTTAGGCTCTTCTCCCTGTACTGTCCTGACTTCTGGCACGCCGTAACATGGCACCTAGCCTTAAAACGACGCTATATGACACCTGACTCCCCCTAAGAATGTCTCCTATTGGGACGCTTACTATTTGGTTATTCGGGGATATTTCTTCTGTGCATTCAAGCGTTCGCTGGAGTGCCACTCATCGGAGTCCTATTATCTATCTGATCGCCCCCAATTTACAATATGGATGGTAAGCATAAAACTGACCCTCCAGTGGAGAGCATGCTAGTTCGGGGCAATGGAGACAGTTCATTGAAACCTGAGTCTCAACAATATATAAGTTTTACTTCATAAAATTTTGATTAGCTTGCACAAGGCCCATTGGGGGGAGGGGGGGGGGTGGAAGGAGTAGGATAAAAAGGGCGGCCAATGGTGTATATCTCAGCGATTGAAGATATACAAGAACTGATTTAGGGACCTCAGGACTGTGTTGTTGAAACTGCCATGTGCGTATTTGTGTAGCACTTTAGAAGCGTATTGGAACTGGATACTCCCACGTGATCGTTCAGCGCCTAGTTCGCATGTCGTTCGAGCTGACTCATCCTCCACCTAATCTTCTTGACCACCATATACACCCACAATGGGGGACCTGAATAACGAACGAATGCCTAAACTCGTGGCGTTTGATTTGGACTATACTCTTTGGGATTTCTGGGTGGATACGCATGTTTCTCGTGAGTCTGCATCACTTGTGACTGTCACGGGTGAGGTTGATAGTAATTCTGGTCAATCTATCTAGCTCCGTTCAAGAGGAATGGAAATAGTATAAATCAAGCAACTGATAGGTGAGTATGCGGTATGATTCTTCTGATATCTTAGCTATAAATGAGGCTAAGTAGGCGTTGTCGTAGATATAAAACCCCGATATCATTCTATAAGGATGTACCTCAAATCCTTCAACACCTCGTCGATACAGAGTGTCATATTGCCGCCTGTTCGCGAACATCCGCGACAGATGAGTGGGTATTCATTTCATGCCTTCTCCCAAAAATTAACTCACGATGTCATGACGCCCCTGACTCAACCGTTCTAGGGCTCGACAACTTCTTAATTTGCTCCTTCTTCCCACCTCATCAGGATCATCGAACGGTTCCAAGCGAGCGATTGAATTCTTTGACACGTTAGAAATATATCCTGGTGAGCTAGTAGACAGCTCCCTCGACGTCGGTGCTAACGACAGAGTGGCTTGCAGGATCCAAACTCCGACATTTCAAGGCGTTACATAAGAAAACTGGGATTCCGTATGAAGAAATGGTATGTGCCATGGGAATTCCAGTTTCACGCCTTACCCATATGCATAGTCTAGTTTTGAGAACTGACCCTTTCATCCCTCTAGCTCTTTTTTGACGATGAGATGAGAAACAAGGAGGTCGAATCGCTAGGTATGAGACCTGAAGCAATATATGTTTTTTTTTCAAAAGAAATCTTAGCTTGCTTCGTCAGGGGTAACGATGCAGCACGTTCGAGATGGGACAAGCTGGAAGGTCTTCCGGCAGGGCCTGGACCTTTGGCGAAAACGTCATCCGGTCAAAAGCGAATCAGATTCTGCGGTTCCGCAAGAGGGAGATGATGATGATTAGAGCCATACGATATTTTCCCCACGAGGGCGCGTAAATAGAAGCGGGGTTGCTCGCATTTTCTTTTGTCTTGCTTTGGTTTAAGGCGGTAGAGGTGATGCAATAGTTAGAAAATAGATGCGCATGAAGCAAGTTTATGAATTTCTGCTTCGCCTTCCAACATGAGAGCGCCACGACGATGGCGACAGCATGCCTGAGCCAACGGATGCATACATTGGGCAGCATCTCTTCGGTACAATCATTCATTACATATTACGTTCCCGAGTGTGCCATCCACTCCCTTGCCCAACCCGACGGATAGCCATCGTTCTGGTCATCGTCATCGTCATCGTCATCGTCATCGTCATCGTCGTCGTCGTCATCGGACGGATAATCGGGTTGGTATTCCTCAGGCTCGTAGAATTGATCTTCGTACTGATCCTCGTCCTCGTCCTGTTGATGATCTATTTCGTAATCATAATCCGGCTCTGATTCTTGGTCCGACGAATCAGGGGATTGTCCCCGAACCATACGGTTCAACTTGCTCAAAAGGTCAGACGAATTACGACAGACCACCTCACGAACACCAGGTAGACCTTGCGCGGGATGAGCTTGACTAACATGCTCCATGGCCAAGACCAGACTTTCGTGCCGGAAAGTTCGACATAGAGTACCAAGGATAGCTGACTTGGTTTTAAGTTTCGAAAACCTGTGTACAAATTCTTTTAATACTCAACTGAAGATCGTGATATCAACTCACTCGTGATAAAGGCTGGCAGAAGTTGAATGCCGATGGCGATATTCGGGTGGTATATCATCGTCTGCTACTCGTTTCAAAGCTCGAACAGCAAGTAGCATGTCCGAGGATGACTCTTTCATGATTCCAATCACTGGAGAAAATGACGAGGATGAATATGAGTCGACGGTAAGGCTCATCTATGTAACGCTCACATAAGGCAATACTCCAGCATCTGATTGTGGGTCAGGCAAGGCCCCGTGCGGCAGGACAAGAACGAAACTCACAAGCGCAGGTTGAGTAAATCAACTTCTCTTGGCGACCCTGGTTTGCCTTCAATGTGCCAGCGTCCTGGTTAAAAAAGTTGTGATCAGAGCAAATATATGCATGATGAGGGTCCAAATACCAAGTGGCCCAAAACGGAGCTCAAGTGAAAGTTGTTGAATAAGCGATAAGAGCTTTGTTAAATGTATACCAGCGCCTCGCTGGAATATATCACCGTATCTGTGTGCGAGAGACATTGCCCAGGAAAAAGGAAGAAGTAAAACATCAAACTCGGTTTGGCTTCCACTGTGGATTATAGTCTCCCGGACCAATGCTTCAATAAAATGAACAATTATTGCGGCATCAACTTGATGGGGTTGTTCCATAATATGACTAGAAACGTAGATATATCAGCATAGACAAGCATCGTTCAGCATCCAGATCACATGCACAGTACTAACCTAAGAGTGGCTGTGGCCTGAACGAAGCGACCCAAATCAGTACCAAAGAGAAACAGCTGCAATGGACGTATGATATCCGCTTCAAACGAGCTATCCTGGAACGAGCCCATCGCGACGAGAGGCTCCGTACATGGTTTAAGAAGCTCATGGTATATTGCAGACCGTGTGAGCATGTGGGCCAGGGCGTGCGATATGGAAGTGTCAGATGGCTTTGCCCTGCGAAGGATGTTTTGATCGCGCCTCAACCAGTCTGATAAACATTTGGAGGTTGCCTTCGATATGTCAAGTGTGCCAAAAACAGAAAAGGACTGGAGCTCTCCGGTCATAGAGCAGACAAGAGCAAACATCCGATACAACCATGATTGACCAGCGGTGGTGAAATCACCAAATCCTCTGGCTAAGCTTGTCTTGGTCATATCTAATACGTCAAGAAATCTACACAGTATCTGTAACTTCTGTCCAGAATGAGAATTTGAAGTGACAATCGCGTCGGGGTTAGGTCGATATGAAGCTGAAATAGGAGGAATAGTACTGAGTCTACGAGGCAAAATCCAAGGTGACGCGAGAGCAGCGGTTTGAAGAGAGTCTAACGAGCGGTATAGGCGTTTAGGTATCTCGTCCCGTATAATCGAGTTGATATGGCCGGCTGAAATTTCGATTTCATCGTCGTCCACCAATTTGCGAGTAGGTTGATAAAGCATTGAGCATTCAGACACGTTATAAACTATTTTTTTCGGCTTGCTCGTTGATGCATTGGGGGAAAAACCAATGAGCCTTTGAGCAACTTTCGAATCACTGGGGTTGGACCCAGTTAGATCAAGAATGCTACTGATAAATATGTTCCAGATATTGAGGTACTCTAGTACGACATCCGGAGAGTCGTCATGGAGCCAGGAACTATCTTTGAGGGTGAGATACTGAGCAAGCATACATCTTGAACGTAGTGAGCTTGGATCTTCATTACTCCAGGCTTTCACGAGTTCCAAGCTAGCTTGATCAAATAACAAAGATCCGTGGAGCAAGTCGATCTAAATTATAACAACTAAGACAGTATCTAGCTGTCAACTGAAACACGAACGTACCATCCGACATGATTCAGGGTCAGTTTGACCAGCAAATGGTTGAACCGTAGAAACCAGAGACTTAGCCAGATCATAGGAAGCCTTCCGATGAGTGCCTTCGAAAAGAACAACTGACTCAACATAATCGAGCGAGAGGTTTACCGCCCGCTCAATGCTAGGACCAGTGCGATGGTGACGATAAGCTAAAGCAAAAGACTCAACGCTATGCTCTAGGTCCTCTTCTTGGAGGTATTCTTCTGCTAGTTCATCGTATCGCTTGTGCTCGTCGAGGATGCGCTTCAGCTGAGCCTTGTAATTATGAGTCCGTGCATATTCGACTTTGGAGTCAACAGAGTCGAAAAGTGGACCGAGGTGACTGTAAAAATCAAGGCGATTATGGTTGTGACCGTAGTGAGAGCACACAAAAACCCACCGGTACTCATGACGGCTAAAGAAATGACCGCGAGCCTGTTCACGTAGAGATTCAAATAGACCCGCTTCTATGTGTTTCCGGTTATCTATGAGGGCCTTGGCGGCGCTGACAAAGTCTCGAGCGTTGAATAGAATTTGAACACCATGTGCGTGGCGTCCAGCTCTGATGAAAGCACTCGAGGCCCGAATCCATTCTCGTGCAAGCTCGTAGCAAGTTCCCGCATGATAGTATACGTTCACTTTGTTTCCTTCCGCCAATCGACGGGCGCAATCCTCTAGTTCTAATGCTGCAGCGATCAGATCCGTACGAACGACCGGATTGTCGCCTCGCAGGCGTTTTAATTTGGCTCGTGACATAAGATGGTATGCCATGGAGAGTTTCGCCTGATTTGGTTGATCCGCTTGACGGAAACATGCCGCAGCAAGTTTATAGAGACGATGGGAAAAATACTCTCGTCCTTTCGTGACCCATTGGTCCTTACTTGATGCCACTACGAATCTAGATCAATTCGGCTGATTCAAACACCAGTTGGCGAACGTCAACGAACCTGAAAGTCGACCAATCATTTGCGAAGCAAGCTCAACCTTGACCAACCCGTTGGTACGCCATATAGTCTAAATAATAGTGTTCATCGGATGTCCTTTTGATCGAGAATGATACTTACCTTGAGGCGCGAAACAATATCTCCAGAGTCCCAAATCCAGCACCGACGGCGGGCCCGCGTAGTTGCGACGTATAGTAGTTTGAGTTCCGAACAGAGCACGGGAGGAGGAGCTTGATTTCCTCGTGTAGTACCCAGAAGATGATCCCAAGCGGAAGGTGGGGCAGGCGATTGGGAAAAGAAGTTATAAAGAAGCACATCGTCGAATTCGAGTCCTAGATTAAGGTGAGAAGAAAGCAAAAGCGCCAAATGAAATAACTGAACCTTTGCTATCCATAATTGGCAGTACGTTACATAACCCCTGAAGTCGAGAGTCTAGCTCTTCTGCTGCCGCCGCGTCTCGAACGAGAATTGCTTGTTGAGCCCCAAACACCACCCGGTTACTAGCACTATTACCGAGTCAGCTCTAGTTCAAAATGAGCAAGGATCATACATACCTCGACCCCAGCAGAAATTTCTCAAAGTAACCAGTCTCGTTACGAATATCAGTAAACATAATCGGAGGATCTCCATAGTGTTTGGCCTTCTCGGGATCCATTGAATCAATGGACTCAGGAAACAAACCGTGAATTGCCTGAACCACATATCCAGCAAATTGAACAATTCCTGATAGACTCCGAAAGTTTATGTTCAGTTCAAAGTTGGTAAATTGAGCCGCAGCCTTGCGCGGCGACTGAGGAAGCGATAAGGTCGCCTAAAGGGAGTTAAGTGATGCTACTGGTGGAAATATCGTAAACACTCGCCTGGTCTCGATAAGTGAACGCTTTTAGGTCGTTGATCCTAAATGCGCTCCCGGCCACAACGGTTTGTGCACTATCTCCACTCCAATAGATGTTATCCATGCTTTTTGCCAGACTTCTAAGCACTGTATGATATATAGGGCGTAAGCCAAAATGTCTTGGGGAATCTCAGAGGGACAGACGGTGTATGTCAATCATTAGATTGTCTTGCACTTCATCGACGTATCTATCATCTGGAGGTGAGTTTAATTTTTTAGGGATGTCTAGGTAGCCTCCTACAAGTAGTCCACTTGCGATTCACCAATAGTTTGTCGAATGTGACGAAGTATTAAACGTGTTCTAGGCACAGACTGGTCTAAGCACAGTGTGATAGGACAGTGCCACCCGTATCATGGATGCAAAGCTCACCTATCAGCCACATCGGTCTCGTGCCGGGCCGTTTTACTCTTGGTATAGGCTTCGAAGATAGAGTAGACCCTGTCGCGCACATGAGCAAGTAAAGGAAACTGGCGCTGGCTAAGGGTGTTGATGTATTGGTCACGAGTCAGATAGCCATCCTTTGACTCGAATGCAGCTTGTGAGCCTTTGATGACACCAATGATTTCCGAGTAAACCAGGTTTGGTTCGAGAGACTGGGCTGAATTTCGGAAAGACGACCAGTAGTTATGCAGAAACTCGCTATATGGATGCGTTAGCATGCATAGGTTGATATCCTATATAAACTCACTCGAATCCTATGAAGGTACGGGATGCTAATGACCCGATTTGGTTGGGTAGAATATGGCGAATGTCAGCCTCGAGCAATGAACACAACTAAGTCCGAAGCGTTAATCAAACCAGAAAATTCAAAAAAATCATTATGTCTTCAAACCTTTTCAAACGAAATGAATAGCGGAAAATGTGTATCCTGGAGACTACTAAACCGATCCGGGAGATCATTCCGAAGATCAATTTCGCTATCAAATTCCACAAGCGCCCTGTCGGGATCCTCCCTGGACTGCTTGGCTATCTCTTTCAGCTCATCAACCGACTTGAAGGCAATGTTTGTATAATCCACGAGGCCCTGGTATGTTGCTTCAACATGTTGAGCTAACACCCGAGATCGAGTTACAAACAATTGCCGGGGGGCTCGATTATACCCTTGAGTGGTATTCGCTTGGTCAATTAGACGCATTTTGTATATCAGCGCTGTCGTTTTACCTGCAAGCCAGCACAAAATGTAAGGCGTGGTCGATTTTGAAATCTGGTGCTTACCAGTACCGCTCCTCCCTATAACGATACTGGCGCCATTGTGGTTGACAATTTTGCGCTCATGTTCACTAATTCAACCTTAAGTGTCAAATTTCACGTAACTCTAGTAGCAGATACTTACTCCAGTACCATTGGGAAAGCCATATCCAAATCCGCGGCGATGGCTGGTACCAATCTTATGGTCAAATGAGGTAGAAGAATGAGATAAAAACACCAACAATTGTACAACGATTTATTCAATGGAGCAAATCGTTCCATACTACTCGTGGATCAAATAAGTATCAGAAATAAAAGGGCGTGATGAAATGGGCATACGTTATTTCTTGTATCTGTGATATAAGATATGAGATCTTGCGGGCCATAAGACTTATGGCTAGCCAGACGCACCTCGTCATTCTCCTCCGCAGTCAAATCACCTACCAGGAAACCAGAGTCTTGATTTGAGATCCCAAGACCATACTCTTCGTGTGGAAACATTGCCGGGCGAAGTTTGTGGTTCCCGCCCCCGGGCAGGCGAAATGCACATCTGTTGCATTCCTTCCTTTAGTTCAATAGACTTACCGGTATGAATGCTTGAGAGATTACCTATCTTGATATATCGAGTTGACCCGGTTCAAACGGATCGATATTTTGACCCAGAACGCGTAGTCGACATGGGCTCGAGGAGCGATACGGAAGATCTTGATGACTAAAAGACCGGATTTGAGGATGTTATCATTTCTTTTCCGTCCAGTCAATCAAGTGCTGAGCTGTATCTACCTACCTTGGTGATCAAACTGATCCAGAAGCGATTGGGTTAGTACGCTTGTCCCGTAGTAACCAAGTTAAAGTCAACTTACAGTTCCACTAGGATCAGGAGAAACATCGACTTGATAAACGATTCGCAAATTGTTAGCAGCTCGGGCTCTGTAGATCGGGATATGTTGCATGGTCCCTTGAAGACATCGATGATTATCCAACGAGAAAAGCCCCGTAGATAGTTCCCTAGTATAAAAGCTTTTAGTGTTCAAACGAGGCGCCGCAGGAATAAGCTCACTTGATCTTCTTGTGAACGATTTCAAGCGCGTTTTGATCCCGTTCTAGCCTCCGTAACTCTTTTACAGCACCATTAGATAGTACGACCGCCCAGCGATTGCCTGCTGGAGTTGCAGCCGGCGGCGAATTCATATTTATTCGATATTGACTTTGTATACCCTGGTTAGACTTTGAATCGTGGTGGTTGAGGGGTGACAAAACCAAAGCGCCGGTCGTCGCCACTTGATCCTAAGCCACGTGGATGCCGAGCCAATGGGAAGCTTCAATTTTTGGTTCCGCTAAATATGGGTTTCAAACGATGTTTGGTTTGGGGAGTCTCATTGGAGGCGTACTATAGGCGCAGGCTGTTGGGCGGCTTCGCTACTCGATAGAAGTAGCATCCTGTCTGCTCTAGATGTGTACAGGCATTACGTGTATGTAATCAGGTTTCAGAGTTTTTCTCTTCCGACCGTCATTGTCTCATTGTCAACGTAGTCGATCTCTCACGAACACAGCTGAAACAACGCGTATAGATAAACATCATCAGCTAGCGCAGCTACGACAAAATATGGCACTCACTATCCATAGGAGAACATAGCCCCAACTACTCATAGTTTCATCCAGTACAGGTAGAGATTCAAACACGTTCATTCAAATCCTCCACTTCCGTGTCTCGAATCATGATTACGAGCAAACTTCAAATGAATGGGAGTTAAATAAGGCTTGATGCCTTTAGTTCCCAACGCTCATTGCGAGGCAAATTTAGGCATTTGTCATTTGATACAAACACGTAGCTTACTATCACCGGCTTTATCAAGGCCCTTATAAATTTAGTTAGTTGCACATTTAGATTTGTTCCTCCGAACATCGGCGGATCAAAGAGTGCCCAATGACGTATCCATCAAAGTTGTCAGCAGCAAAAGATCTACACGCCCTGGGGAATCAAACACCGATGAGCTTGTTTTGCCCGCGCGGAAAAACACCTTATTCATTCATGTCGTCTCGGTTGGGTCGTTGATTCTCAGTCATTTATTAGCTATGATTGTAGATCTGAGATGCGCCAATCCACATTTTCTCAGTTCTAAAAGGAGGCTCCGCATAAGGCTTGGGGTAGAGGTACCTAGTGCGATTGTCAAGTGCATATCCTTCGTTGACGTCATCCACTCGTACATCAAAAAAGGTGGAAATACGAGTTCATGTATGCGCGTTCCGTATTACGGGCCCATGAAAAGAATACTTTGCCAATCTTTCGGCGTTTGATTCATATCCCCACGATCCAGACTTCGTGTAACGTATAATCCCATCGCACGTGTGGCCAATAACGTGTGGCGCAAACGATATTCCAAAAAAGTCTATACGAACTGACCCAACAACTCGCCAGAGGTCAGCAGACGCGCCTCGTGTTGCACGGATCACTATTGAATTCGATGGAAATACGCGTTCTTCTCCGCCTTCACAATCACAAGGGACATTTCAGGGATACTTTGACATTGCGTAGGTTCAACTTCCCGATTCGGACAGAAATTACGCGAAAACACGTTGTAGAGATCCGAATAAGTAGGTTGTTACCCTTGAATCGATGATCGAGGTAACAAACGCGGGGCGACGCGATGGCAGGTCCTAAGTTCGGCTATGTAAAAAAATTGTATCCATGGACATAAACCGAATAACTCCAACCTATGTTTGCGCCTCCCCCCCACACTCTGCACGCTTGATCCACATCTACGAAACTCCTGTTGGAACGCCACTGTAGTACGACCAACCACGGCAAGCAATACAAACGACTATGGGTGCTGCTCTCTCTTGCCATAAACTGGTTTCACGCGTGCGACGTTTATTGAAAAAGTCATTTTACAAAACAAGTGAGTAGCGAATACGTCATACTCAATGTTGACTAACATAACTCTACGCGCAGAATGCAACTCTTCCGAAAAGACGCTCGTCGAACCCGGTACGTCATTCAGTCTCGAGGGGGTTTCGTTTAGAAACTAATCATTCACCAGTATTTCTCCACGAGTCAAAATTCTCCGAAAAGCCACTCCATTTCGAACCAGCAGCCGAGCGAGTAAAACACTACATCAGCTGTCCAGACGCCTCTCGAGCAAGTTGCCACTTTGCGGACAGTGGTGAGACGGAGGTCGAGGTGTTAAACTTGATCCTATATCGCCGGTATGTCGTGGCGTCAAGGATAAATCACCGGTTGTTCGGTACCGACAATGATTGATTAGACAGGTACCTGGGAGTGACGGAAACCTTGTTGTCGGTACGCGTCTTTCCTTCTATCACAGTCGTAATCTCACCTCTAACCACATTGTTTCCGCAGGTGTTGGACTCAAATCATCAACAGGCGAGATAACGCCGCTTGTCCTAATCGAAAATGACGATTCTGGGCACGGAATCCACTTCACTGGTCGAGCAGCTGATGACCCAACTCAAACGCTCGTTGCATGTTTAAGAGACAGTTGCCAACTCCATCCAGTTGTACGACATATCATCTATCTCGACTTTTTGCTTAATCTACAAAATCGATCAGCGACATTTATTTGGGATTGGTGGAGGAGTGGGGCGGATATGGACAGGATGGGCTGGTTGATCGCACAGGGCCGATAACACGAAGAGTGGTGATAAAAATAGAATCTTATATGAGGGTGAGCTCGGGTATGACGCATTCTGTACTTTTACGCATCTTCTGGTATTGCAATCCACGATGAATCTTGAACCATACGTCGGAATAGGTATGAAGTACAGCAGGAATGGCTTATTCTAGTATGAATGGGCGGCGAGAGGCTTATTTGGGGGATGCCATGCAACCAAATTCATAGTATTAGGGGTGGACTGGGTTATACATTCTGGAGTCTTTGGCGACAGTTTCGGTCTGAGTGATCGGTACATGCGACATAAGGCAAGGTGACTATTTGCTATCATGAGATCGAATTTGCATGCGGTTATTGGCCTTGAAAAATAGTACGTTCAGAGCTCGCTTAACCTCACAGCGATAGGATCATCTTACGCTGATTGAAGCCTGAATTCAGTCATGCACTCTCATCTTGTCTACTCTTGACTCGATTATTGGAGCTCAAGGCAGGATTTTAACTGCTCAGTCGGACCAGATTTGGGATGTTGACGGCCCGCGGCCCTGCAGCTCGAAACGCCGGAGACAAGTCAACTGTCCAGTAAAATAGAGCTTCAACTGAAAATTTCAGTATTGAAAGATGACGAATGCAAAACGTGCCGAAGTACGCTTGTGATTATGATTTCCCAACGGAAGTTGTTGTAGCTACTCTTCGATACTTGGCATACGACACAAGCCCAAAGACTCGGCTAAAGCGCAATTTTTCGTGAACTAGCGTCTCTTTAAGTTCACCCATGCTAACTAAGTGTATGAACTGTCTGAGGCTTTCAACTAAGATAAAGTACTAAACACGGATATCACTGTATGGTGTTATTCTCCACAAATGAGCTAGCATCGTGTAGACCTAGTCCAAAGTAATATCCTATAACCAATCTTATCATTGAATGGGTTGATTATGCGATCTGCTGCTATCGCTTATGTATCCTGGATTGAAAACACGTTGGCAGCTCGGGGAGTTTATCTCCGTGATGGGTCAAACTCGCCACGCCAACACATTCGGTCAGCATTAGAATTTGGGGAATCGTCGTACTACGCACGAGCAATATCAATAGAGTTTCTTTTGTGTATGTTCTGGTAGTTGCAGGATCCATGAGGTCTCTCCGCAGTTGTAGACCGGTCTTTCCTGCGCACTTCGATTGATAGCAGACCATGTTTAGAGTAGAGTGGCTATATGCGTGGTATGCTAGAGCCTACATATTAAACCTAAAGTGAACCGATTAGAATGCAACGTAACCAGAATGATGAATTGGTGGCACCCAGGTAACCACCGCGTATTACTTATGCCCGTCTGTGTTCTCTGCTCGTAAATCGATGGCAACCCACGTTCGTAGATGAAATGGTTGCATAGGCAACGTCCCCGAAAGAGTAGATTAAATCTTGAGCGAGCCGATTAGAACACGATGCAATCAAAGTGAGGAATCAGTGGCGCTTGGGAACCGATACACGTGTTTCCGTCGCGCTGGACTTGAGATAGAAAGTTGTCGTATCTCTGTCTGCAATTCATCTCGTAGTACACGGGGCATATACCCATTCTAGTACAGGCGTTCCCGCTACCATTTTGGTGTGTCTTTTTTCCATTGCGCCTACTCTTTCAAACGCTCGGCCTTGAAAGTGTCAGCTCAATGAGTACGATGGAATATATTGTGTGAAGATCTCGGCATGAATTTCTATTTTGACGACACCCCAGTCTTTGTTCGCATCGATGCATAGGGCTCGCCGCCAAACTCGTAAACGCCGCGATCGAGGGTGAGGATATGACCGACTCCACAACTCATATATCTATCTTTGTTCATCGTACGACCCTAGAATTCATTCAGTGTCTTTACGTCAAAAACACTTCCCCATTGTATGTGATATCATCACACTCCGACCACAACACCCAAGGCAATACATCTTCAAACAATGGAATGAGGTATAAAACGAAGGGTACGAGTGACGGTAGAGACCATCTCGCTCTGATATCAACTTCTACTGCATCCACCGATTCCACTGTAAATCATCGCTATGTCTCTCCCCGCAGGAACGTACTTTATCCAACCTGTCGACCGGCCGGAAAGCTTCGTTGGAGTTGGGCCTGTTCCTCCCATCTATCCTCCGTTCCCTGCCCCGCTTAGGGCTGTCGATAGTCGGATGAAGGTATGATGCTGTTCGTGCTGTTCGTGTAAGCTAGCGTTTTGAACGTCGTCAACAGGATATGTTTGTGATCGAGCCAGCTAGCGGTGACGAATATTACATTAGACACAAGACAACGAGGTTGAATGTTGGATTTGATAATCAAAATAACGTTCGTTGTTCCATTTGTGCTATACTCCCGTGCTAACAGACCTCTAGTTGGTGAGGCTCAATCCCATGGGCACGAAAGACGTGACGTGGGCTGTCGATCGTGGTAACGGACCTGAACAGTACCGGTAAGCATGAGTGGGCCGTCTTTGTATAGGATCTGGTACTCATCGCTTCGTGATTCTAGTATGCATGTTCCAAACAGCAACGGGTATTGGACCGCTCCGGAAGAGAATTTTGGAATGGTAAGTTCCCAGGTTTATCATAAGGTCGTCGTTCCTGACTGGTTTATGAAATACAGATTGAGCTCAAGGGCGCACAAGGCAGTCCTACGCAGGAGTGGAGATTGATTCGCATCGAGCGGGACTAGATTCTGGTTGTGAAGATTATGTCTTTACCTTGTATGAACGCTGTTGTGAATGAATTCAAGCCTGTCGTGTACGTGAAAGAAAGAGCTTCGGCTAAAAGTTCCACGAACATCGGTGTAGCTTAGCATACTATTAGAGTTATGCGTTTAGAGACAAAAGCGTCCTTTATCTTTTCCCCTCTCCTCGGCTGCTTTGTACGTGTTTCGGAGTCGCCACATGAGGCCTGACCTAGCCACGATTATAACATACGCAATTCAAAAAAAAAAAGAAAAAAAGATCGGTGTGTCTAGTTCGAAGGGTGTATATTGAATTGATACTCGACATCATTGGGTCTGTTTTCGTTTGGGTCGTGTATAACGGGGTTGATACGTAACGGAATAGGTTAGATTTTGACATTGCTGTACGTTGGTGTAAGTAAGTATTGTCCCACGTCCCAACCGAGTCAATCCAGTGCTTAATTGTGAATTTCGTCCGGTGTCCCAGAGGGATTTCGATTGCTACCCCGTCGTAGGGTGATGATCATCGCGGTTAATGCTGATTTCAGTAGCGACCATAGATAAAACTTGAACAATTCCTGGCCACTAATTCTGGAGCGTCCAAGCCAAGTCGCGACCTACGGAGAAGGGGATTAATTCCAATCGAGGTTTCTGCTTTAGTCCCAACATAACGTTCTTGAAATCCAATAGGTAGCAAACGTAGGGAAGAGTATGAGGCTGGATCATCAGCCGCGAAAAAGGTATATCCTTCCAGTCCATTCGTCACAAAATTTCTTTCAAGTATATCAGATAACGCAGGGCAAGCCAGTTTAATACTGACGTCCGAGGGGCCGAATAGACAAAACTACGAGTCCGCATGGCACTCTGCCCTTCCACAACAAAATTTGAGCAGTCGTCGAACACGCACATCTCGGCGTTCGAGTCCGCGGCACGGCAGACTCAAGCCTCGGTCGAAGAACATCAGCATGGTCAAGCCAAAAAGTTTTCGGCGTTTATAGGGCTTGATCAAGTTTCGAGGAAGGCCCTTTCGCGGGGCAAACGCCGCCAAACAGCGGCCAGACCTTGAATCACGTGGCTATCCTGAGCTTGTCTCCAGCCACCTCCTCGGACTTACTGGAACTTAGCGCGTTTTGTTGACACGGGATAGAAGGGCAAGAACGAATTCTGTGGGCCGTGCAGTGAATTCGGTACCTGGATTGTCCCCGCAATCTCCCCATACGTCAATGACACCGGCGCCGACCGATAGTACCACTCTTGATAGCCAAGCATCTAGGTTATCACCGTACCTGGACTGAGCTCTATCATCCAATCCCAACGCCGAAACGAAGCCCCGGTCGCCAAATTCCGTATCTCGCCAGCTTACATAATGGCTCTTATCTCTGGCTCGCCTAACTCTGATTCGCTGCTCCGCGGCCATGTTGACAGCACTCCATCGGCCATCGGCTCTGCTTCAAGCTGGCGATACCCGGTGTTTTTAGGCCGTTAAATACCTTTATCGCTCTTGGCTTAGACTTCGTGGAGCTCGTTCCCTCTCCTCTGCCCTTCGATCAAGCCTTCGACTTGCTGTGATGTCTTATGTGGATCAACAGCCCAGGGCCACTGAGCCTCCTTCTACCGACCGCTTTCATGGGATTAAACGATATGGAAAGAAATTCACGACTCGGGATGGGTGGTTAGGAGATTATGACTTTGCTTGGCTGTGAGTTATCCCAGTGAATTTCGTTGTTTGTGGGCGGAAGAGTAATATTTAATTGGTAGTTGCACGCCTGGTCTGCCATTCGGCAAGAAAAAGGCGACTCGGGCTCCTCAGTTCTATGCTCTCGAGGCAGATCTGCCTATCCTCCTTGCAATGGTTTGCGGGTATGTGTCTATATTCGTGCTCTTTGTTCAAATTTTAAACATATGTATTAGGTTCCAACATTCCCTAGCCATGTTGGCCGGCCTCATCACCCCACCCATCATCTTCGCTTCTTCGCTCAATCTCAGCGCCGACATGCAATCATACATGGTGCGTCATTCCGTTATTCTCGAATTCTCCCTGATTAACGTCTATATTTAGATTAGCGCCTCATTGATCGGATGCGGTATTCTATCGCTGGTTCAGATGTCTCGACTTCATCTGTGGAGGAATTATCATCTCGGTACTGGGCTTATTACTGTTGTCGGAACGTCTTTTGCGACGCTCTCTACTGGTTTCTCGGTATGTCAATAATTATATCGGAATGAAACGTCAACTGATTGGACTGAGTAGATCTTCAACAGTTTATATAAGAACGGAACTTGCCCAAGCACGACAAACGCCGATGGAACTGTTACGAGAGGAGCTTGTCCTGATGCATATGGAATGTTGCTCGGTATGTCTTTCTGAACTTGAAGGTTCACACGATACTTAATGATCCATATCTAGGAACCTCGTTGATCTGCTCGTTCCTCGAAATGGGAATGGCCTTTGTCCCTCCGAAGAAACTAAAAAAGATCTTCCCGCCTATCGTTACTGGTACCGTCATTCTCCTCATTGGTGCATCCTTGTACGTCTTTCCACTCCCCTCGCGGTCAACATACCACTAACGCTTGTCACTCTCTAGGATCGGAGACTCTGGTGTGCTGAACTGGGGTGGAGGATCCAACGACTGTCACGGCCGACCCGCGACTGGAATCTTCCAGCTCTGTCCTACCATCTTTGCCAAGTACGTCTCATCCCTCCCCCTCTCTTGCAATTTTTCACGAATCAAAATAGACGCCCTCTACCATGGGGATCCCCCGAGTTCATCGGTCTCGGTTTCCTATCATTCATCACGATCGTCCTTGTTGAGCTCTTCGGATCTCCGTTCCTCAAGAATGCGAGTATCATTTGTGGGTTGTTGGTTGGGTGCATCGTTGCGGGTGCTGCTGGGTGAGTTCCCTCCCGATTTAGTAAAATTTCGATGCTAAAAGAGGTACATAGATATATGGACGACAGCCAGATTAAGAGCTCCCCGGCGATTACGTTCCTCTGGGTTCACACGTTCAAGATTCGAGTGTATCCACCGGCGATTTTGCCTATGCTTGCTGTCTACGGTGAGTCCTCTTGTATTCCCATCCCGTTTATTTATATTGATGAATGTTTGTAGTGTCCTTGGCGATGGAAGCTATTGGAGATATCACTGCCAGCGCTGAAGTCTCGCGCGTCGAGGTAGACGGCGAGATGTTTGATAGTCGTATCCAGGGTGGTGTATTGGTGAGTCTCCATTTATCCTTGTTCCATTTGGTAGTTGTAGATGTTGATACGGCTACCGTAGGCGGACGGTGTCGGAGGATTCATCTCCGCTTTGTTTACTGTTACTCCACTTTCGATCTTCGCGCAGAACAACGGTGTGGTGAGTTTCCGCATATCATCTTGACGAGTTGGGACAGAGTCTGATGGTGTGGCATAATAGATTGCCATCACACGGTGTGCGAACCGAGGTGCCGGGAGGTGGTGTTGTGGATTCTTGATCGTGTTTGGGGTTCTAGGAAAGATCTCGGGTGTTTTCTTGAGCAGTCAGTTTATATTTTGTGCTTGTCCTCTTTGCTCGACTGACGAACGATTCTGCGCTTCAGTTCCTAACCCTGTCGTGAGTCTCACACCGGTCCAAGATATGAGAATAGATACTAATCTACTTGAATAGCTTGGAGGGGTCACGACATTCCTGTTTGCTTCCGTTATGGTCTCCGGTATCCGTGTCTTGTCAACTATCAGGTGGCAACGACGAGACCGATTTATTCTTGCCGCTGCATTGTCATTTGGATTGGGCAACTTGCTCGTTCCAACGTGGTATGTTGGCTATCTCAATCCGAATCGAGATTTCATTTGACATGGGTGGCAACTAGGTACACGCATTTGTTCGATGGCGTCCAAGCAAACTCAGGTCTACAAGGACTGTTCGATTCAATCACCATTATTCTCAGCACACCCTGTACGTCCTTTTTTCTTTGCCTCTTGACGTTTTATCTCATAGTCTATTGTCTAGTCTTGATCGCGGGTGTCATCGCTGTACTTCTCAACCTCATTCTCCCGCCCGAAGAAGAAGTCCCGTCGAATATCGTTGAACATCCGGAAGTGGATGCTGAACATGCACATGGACGTGAGAGGGATGAAGAGTCGATGGATGAAGCCAAAAAAGAGCGAGATGTGGAGACTAAGGTTACTTGATGTGTGATTGGATTTGTTGTTTGTAATTGTATCCGAGTTATGAGAATATATGCTACCGTTGATTCTATCTCTTGCCTGTCGTTGCTAGGATGCGTTGTTTCTGGGGTCAGTCGTCGAGTGGTAATACTGTGATTGAGTGGACCCTGTGGTAAACATGCTAAGTCTCGTTGATTAGCTCGTCTCGACCACCCCGCCCCTAAAATGGTGCTCTAAATTAGGTCAAACGGGTACCAGCCTATTCAGACGTCGCATCCCAGCTCGATTTGTTTGGCTTATCAAGTCGATGATAGGGTTCACAATCACACGGACCTGTTTGCTCGTTTATGAGACTATAATCCGCACACTCTTGAAGTTGATTGTATGATGATACGAAGCTTAGATGAAGGTGAAAGGTGGAGTGCGTAATGTTGTTCTCGCCAGGATTGAGATAAGCAAACAAAGATATCAAACCCAAATCTTTCAACCAACATTTGCGTCTATGCAAATGATACAGATATTCAATCATTTGCCGAAAATATTACAAAAGCTGCGGGGCAGCATTGAACATGCATAAATCCAGCATGCAAAGGGCTCTCAAACATGATAGCCACAAACGCGCAGTCGATGAACGAACGATGACCACGCATATAGCCATAACGAATCTACAGAAAGGCAGAACGAAAGATGGTTTATGCAATGACGCAATAGTAGCCTTTGCTATCGGCCTTTTCCTGCTCGACGGGAGAACTGACGGGAACCTCGATGTAAGCGACAGAGTCCATGGGTGCGAGTGTCAACGGAGTAAGTATGGGTGCGAGTACAAGTGTGAATATGGATGCAGAAGTGGAATCGGCGACTCGAGGATAACTATCTGGATCTGTTTCGCCTCGGCTTTTGTACGTTTTTTAACCATAGCAGCTCAGCGTACCAGCGCTACTAATCCATATCTAGCGATCATCTTGACTGAGAGCTCTAACGTATGGACAAAAGGTGGCACGGCTGTGCCCAAGGCAGTAACTTCGTAATTGTTGCCACCTTGACTCAATTTTAAATCAGTGTTTTACGTGATCTTGTCCAGGGAACAAGAGTTAGCTAAAGCTTTGGGGTTTA
>JAYRCO010000322.1:0-30697 GCA_037042815.1 Ceratobasidium papillatum | reverse complement strand
TACAGCGCTACCGCGATCTCTCACAAAATCATACCTGAGTTGTATCCTTCCTAAACAATTCGATGTTCTGCATGATATGATTACAAGCTTCTGCACCCGAGAACCAAAAACATGGCTGAAAAGACTCGAGGGCGATAGTCGCGACCGCTGATGAACCAGCTTGATCGTATGGCTGAAACCCAGCGTGTAGGTCGCCTAGCTTGTTCTTCGGAAATTCTGGACCTATCAAACGTGTAGGTCGAGCCATATCGAAAAGCTGAAAGCTCCGGCGTGGGACTGATCTGATGTTTCGTAGAGCTCGGATGTTAGATGTTTCGGATTATATATTCGAGCACTTACCGACATATTAGAACAGATCGTCTGAGAACTATTGCTAGTTTAGCTGAGCTATAGAAGAGCAGAATTGCACCAGGAAATATGAAGAAAGGAGAAGGCATTGTCATAGCAGGAATATTGAGGAGGGTGTTGAACAGTAACACGCCATGAAGCCTTCTTGTTCGCTTCCGCTCGCGATTACACAATGCGGAAGCGACGCCTGTCTCATACTATATTCTCACGCCCAGATATAGCATATATGCAAAAAGTGACGAGAACGGTATAGAGATATTAGCCTTAAGCTGGTGCTGACATAAACGAAATACTAAGGGTCGTATTTAGGACACGTGTGATTGCCAATTACTGTATCAACTATGAGCATGATCACCACGTCATCATCAAGACGTCATTCGCGTCATCTGAACATAGATCACTGATACGAATAACTATTCAAAGCGTGCAAGGTTGGGATACAAATACAAGGGGTATACAGACAGACAGGATTTTGATACACAAAATATAACGTGAATTAGCCAGCACATTATCCGTGTATGCCTTTTGATACTAGAAGATGACAACAAAAAGACTGCAAAATCATGAGCGTTCAGGGTAACAAAACCTTTGATCAAGGACTCACCGAAGATTACAGCGAATGACGTAGCAAAGTAGAAATCATGCGCCGAGTGCCGTAACCTTCTCTCGTAGAGATGGTGGTACTGGCGCCTCCCGTGATACCTCTCGCAGTGCGCGGTTGTAATGAGGTGATGAAGGTGAATTGGAGCTGCTGCTCGAGTGTCCCGTGTGTTGAATAGGAGTAGGTTTGGGAGGAATAGCGATAGGCTTTGAAGCGTGCTGCGACTCGTCCTGGTGGAAGGGGTACTCGAACAAATTGGAGGTTGAAAACGGAGTACCTGTTGCGCCACTTTTTGTCAGATCGCCGTCCTCTACTCGAATTAGGTTGTGCTAAACTCACCAACGAATTGCTCGTTTGGTGAATGAGCTGGCACCAAGTTCCCGCGCGACGCGACGATACGGCAGTGGTGCGACATGGTCTTATCAGGTGGAGTCATGAGACTACGATCGAGTTCAGAGTCGTTCGATGTGTCCGTAGGGAAGCGCGACAGTGCCGGAGTGTTCTTGTAAACGGCAGGCATGATAGTTGCGAAGGTGAGTGATGTGGGTGGAGAGGTGGAGCGAAGGGTTGGATAGGATAGCGTCAGGTGGTCAAAGGTTATATAGTGATACGGGGGTTTACTGCGGAAGTAATGACGAACCGAGCAGAGACAAATTTGGGTCGAACTGAGGTGATAGTGAACGTGACTTTTTATGTAAGGGTACCTGGATCTTCAGTGATGTCATGGCTTAGCGCGGGCTTATAGGCTATTGTAAGTCGCTGATTCGTCTCCCCACACTTTGCGGGTAGAGCTTCCACTTCGGCATGGATCCCCTATTTCATGATATTTCGTGGGCAACGTGCCGAGCCTCTTGCTCATGCTCAAATCTCCACAAGGCAACTGCAAACTGTACACTCGGCGGCCGGTACCGCGGATAATGCCTCGGACGACCTCACTTCATCCTCGCTGCAAGAACTCCCGTACATGATGAGCACCCCATATCATAGATATCCGCATACAAAATCAAGCAGCATCCCAGATGTACACAACCTCCCTGCACTCATCGAAACGTGTCAATCTGAACAGCGCATACATCTCAGTTATCCCACGGCTCTAACGGATTGTTCGATACGCCGCCAAGCCAGATCCAACCGATCCAAGCTCTCGATCACGTCCTCTCTACGTAGGAATTTCACACAAGTCTAGTCTTAGTAGTCATTTTGTTTGTGGTGCAACTAGCGCGGCCGGCTGGGCCTCGACTCAGGCTGCCAAGTTCCGCGCTTTGTCAGTCTTCCTGACGATGGATTTTTTGGCCAACACGATCGTTGAACAAAATCTGTCCCTGAACTGGTTAAAGTTGATTGTTAGTGGTACGATTGCAGTCTATTTTTTGTGTTCAGGGCCGCTACCTCCGGGATGAAACACCAATCTGAATTGACCTGACTGGGCGACGGATCTGCGGCAATGGCTGACCTCGAATTGATGCTAAGAACCAGGAACACGCGTGGAGAGTAAACAGGTCTAAAGGTATACCGACTCCCGAAATGAATACCCGAACCAATCGATCATTCAGCTCAAAGGATGAAGCTCGGTGAAAAGGCACGCGAGCGGATGTCCTGTACTCGGTTCGATCGAAACGACGGGTATATGCATACATTTCGGCCCCGACAAAGACGACTTGGCCTGCTTCCGACTTGGTTGCCTCGCGAAGAAAGGTATGTTTGACTCATAATACCCCTGGATAATGGATAGGTTGCGGATATAAGGGGTTTGTCGTTCAGCTTCAGAGATCCAACTCTATCACCGATTATCTTCCTGGTACTCGAACTTGCTACTCTCTTGAAAGATGGCCGAACGCATTGCTTATGTCGGACCTCATCAAATGAACTTTTCTCTACCACGAAGACTTGGGCATAAACGTTCGGTGTCTCTACTATCCTCTCATCCTCAATCTCAAGAACCCGATTCACCCACCAAGCCACCGCATCGTACTCCATACTCTCGCTCGTCTCCCAACCCGCCCTTTGCACCCATACCACCACGCATTTCGTTGCCAGCAAACTCTCCAGACCAACCTATACCACCCAGTCCGGCGTCTAGTGACTTTGCACCAACCTTTCACTTTTACCGCGAGCCTCGACTTCGGACCTGCTCTACCTCCACCACTTCCTCTACGAGCGATGAATCCATCCCAGAGCTCGACGAGCTTCTCGACATGTTGGATTTGCCAGTGCCAATTCAGTTCGAGGTCCAAATGGTCGAGGAGGATATCCGCACGGAGTTGCGGAGCCAGCCTGCGGATGTTGCGAGAAGCCATTTTACGCCTGAAAAGGTTGGGCGGCCGGTGTATTCGGGGCCGAGGTGGATATGATTAGACGGATTTTGGGTCAGACAATGGACTTCTTGATCTGCAGTACCGATTGTCGTGCTGTGAGCTCGTTTTGTATGTTTTGTTTCCTCTTTGGGCGTTCTCTGGTAGTATATGCTATGTATCTGTTTGGACAATATTGCTGCAAATGTAGGATTTTGTTTTCTTCTGGTTGAGCGTTCTAAGCAATTCGGGATGCGGTATGTTTTGTAAAAGCTACATTAGTTATTTACTTGTAATGCTTTTTATTGGCCAATGAGTTTTTGTCGCAGAGTCTTGCCCGATCAAATAGGAACGCCATGTATTCCAAACAGTCAACTCCCAAGCTGACATGACCTTGGCGACCAAACATGTAAGACGATGTTGTCTAGCGACAAAGACCAATGGCCCATTAAAATGTTTCAGGCTCGTGTGCATTGTTTTGAGTGGCCGGGGTCCGTTTGAGCATCACGTCGAAGATCACGTGGTGTGGCACGTTGCAAGCCTGCTCAACAACGCGCGACGAAACGACTGTGAGTCTATCCTCCCCTATCCCGGATTAAATCTAATCGCCACCAAACAGCAAAAACCAAACTTGTACCCGGTCAGTAACTCGTCTCTACTAAGAGTGCGAACGAAACTTGTTGATTACGGTGAGTTGGAGACGACGCGGGTTAGGGAGAAATCTGCTGACACTTTCGCATAGTTGGATGTCCTTCACCAACACACCTCTTGGGCAGCAGCGGCGACTTGATCGCGAGGCCTTTCTCAAAGGCACAAAGAAACAACAACTTAAATCGGCTAAATCTACTGCGGACGGCAGCCAACCAGACTCTCAACAATCCGAGCCGCCACGTCGGGGAGCATCAACTCACACGATCCCGCTTTCTTATTCTTACGGGTAGGTTTAGACATGGCAACAAAACTTGGTCGATAGTCTCATAGTTCCCCTACAGCGCTCCAGAACTTGCACTCTCCCGCTCTAGCTCGGCCTCACCACCCAAACCGTCTTCCTCGACCGACAACCGCCCACTGTCCCCCTCACACTCTAGCACCACGGCGCCCAATCCAGAAAACGCAGACAACTCGGCTTCGGAACCCGCAAACGTTCGTTACGCTCGCCTCAAGCAACGCAATCAAACACTAGGTTCCACTACGTCCACTTCTTCTTCTTCGGCGTCATTCCTGCGTGACACGAGCGTCAACGTCGCCAACGCTTTCACCCAGGCCGCTGCATTCACCCAGCGTACCGGCATGCAAAGAACCAAGTCTACTTCGAGCTGGACTGCCAGTAATCGACTGGCTCCTCCTTCGTCGAGTGGCTTCCGTCGTTCCCCTTCTGTCCTAATTGAAGATGAAAATGGAGACGCAACGGGCGACAATACGGGCGAAGTAGACATCAACGGAGATCCTATCATCAACCGGACAGACCGTGGCAAGTCTCCGTTCTTCGACGCAATTGGCGCTGCTGGAAGCTATGTCGTCCAAGCCGCAAAACGTGCCACATCCCGACAGCCAGAGGACTCTGTGTCGACCGCCAACATTCAACAGTCGTTGTCCAGCGTTGATCGTACGAGCGACTATGAAGATGTAGAGGCTGCATACCAGCGTGCTAAGGCCGGTTTGGCTCCTACGTCTCCCGACAGCAAGGGTACTTCTGCAACTAAGAAAAAGCCTAGGAAGAGCAAGGACAATGCGGCATACAGGCCCTCTCCTTCGGAGTCGGAAGATTCGGAGGGATTAGACTCGGATGAGGGGAAGCGGAGGAAGAAATTAAAGCAGATCAAGGGGATGGCTTTGCCTATTATCGGCCCGTCAAAAACCGTTCGTGGTACCAAGAAACCTCGCAGACAGTCATCACGTCCTGGAGCGAGTGTGCTCGGCGAAGGAGACCTACGTACTGTCAGTCAGCTCATGCAGGTTGACGAGGAACCCTCTATGCTACCTCCATCACGCGGGCGAACCAAGAGCCGTAGCAGGAGCCACACCCCTCGAGCTACCAGCATTGGTGGTCAAACTACCGACTCGAACGCGGACGAGGTTGCGTTGGACGAGGCTCTCCGAACGGATGACTCGAACGCGTACACGGATCCCGAGATTCAGCAACAATCCCACGAAATCGCCGCTGCCCAACAGGCTACTCGTTCGCATGCTCAGCCCTACCCTAGTCGAACGAACAAGAAGTCAGGAATTGGTGCAATGCTCGGTACACTTGTTCGTCAAGGAATGAAAATGGTGCAACACTTTGGCGCGAGGAACGTTGCCGGATTTGTGATCGTCTTCTTGTCTATTTGGTTCGGGCTCAGTTCTCTGCGCAGCTCAGGCTCTCGACCAAGCCCCGTTCCTTCGAAAGGTTATCAACATGTACCCTTGCCAACATTCGAGCTTCCTCCTAGTACTCTAGAACAATTGATCGAGCGCCTGGCTGTACTGGAGCGAGCACAACGTTCCACCGATACGTCAATAGGGGACATGAGCACGCGCTTTGGCCATGTAGAGGGGCAGGTTGGAAATGTGGACTCTCGCGTTGGGGAGGTGGATTCGCGTATGGGTTCAGTAGAAGGTCGTGTCATGAACTTCGAAGGGCGGGTTAGCCGAGTCGATGACCGTATCGGAAAGGTCGACCATCGCATCGAGCAATTCGACGTCCGAGCTGATCAGGTCGACTCTCGAATCGAACAGTTCGGTGGACGGGTGGCCAAGATCGATTCGCTGGTCGGACAGATCGACACGCGAGTGGGCCATGTTGATTCTCGAGTGGGCCAAGTAGACACCAAGCTCGGCAGGATGGATGCTCGGTTTGGAGATGTGGACACTCGGGTCGATCAGCTTGGATCACGCGTTGGTCATGTCGAGCAGTCTGGGGCGAAGGTTGGGAAGCCGGACGGAAAGGTTGTCAACGTGGATGCTCGGGCGAAGGAACTGGAGGCGCGGGCACGAGAAATCGACGCCAAGGCAAAGGACATGGAGAGCCATGCCAAACGCTTCGAGGGCCGAGCACAGGAGATCGATTCCAGGGCCAAAGAGCTCGAGTCCAAATCCAAAGAGATGGAAGCCAAGACCAGAGAGCTCGACCTCAAGTCTCGCGAGCATGACTCTCGTTCCCGGGATTTCGAGTCCAAGCTGCGCGAGATCGAGGCGCGGTTCAAGGACGTTGGCGGATCGGCTGCTTGGTGGTCGCGACCCAAATCTGGTCAACAAAACGAACAACTCGCGATCGGTTCGGAGGCGTTTGAGCAGGTTGTGCAACGTGCTGTGCTGGCCACCACCAAAGACACTCTCGCCCGTTCCGACTATGCGCTTTTCACTGGCGGAGCTCGCGTTATCCCCGAGTACACTTCTCCCACGTTTAGTGTCTCTCCACCGGGCTGGCGCAGCCTGTTGGGTATTGGTGCTGTTCATGGTCGCCCCGCTGCTGTTGCACTCGTTCCGGACATCAACGTTGGTAACTGCTGGGCGTTCCCCGGAAGCCAAGGTCAACTTTCTGTGTTGTTGAGCCGAAGCGTGCGAGTCGACTCGGTTACGATTGACCATGCCTCGAAGGATGTCGCGTACGACCTCAAGACTGCTCCGAAGAAATTTGTCGTCTGGGGTCTGGTAGAAGGCCACGACAACCTAGCGAAACTGGCTGAATACCGAAAGCAAACTGAAGCACAGACAATTGATGCTGGAGCCGAGAGCCCGATCGACCTTGGCACTTCACCGTTCAAACAGTCGATCAAGCTGACAGAGTTCGAGTACGACATCAACGCGACCTCTCATATCCAGACGTTTGCTGTTTCCGAAGCTGTTCGCGCGGCGGGGATCGACGTGGGCATTGTAATCTTCCAGATTCTGAGCTCTTACGGTGACCCGAACTACACTTGTCTCTACCGTGTACGAGTACATGGCGAGGCGGCGGGCCAGAACGTCAGCACGCCTTAGACGATGGGGGAGGCAATGATAGATCCTTTATGACATGTTATGCCCAGTTCTCGTTCCTTATTCTTTGCTTCTATTTTGACAACTCGCGCTACATCCTTCCTTTTATCTCTCTGGCTCGGAATGCGGTCACACGATACTGTTCCTTAGCTCTCGTCTGCAAAATGTCTATGCGTACGTGCATAATGTGTACGGGTATCGGTTGCTGTTCTTTATATTTCTGCGACATGGTGTAGGAATCAAATAAAACTGGTTTATGTGGATCATTGTCATGTTATTGAGTTTTATTTTCATTTGCAAGTAGGATACATTGGTACGATTGGCGTTGAGGATTACAGGGAAGCGAATTTGTCGGCAGCCTGAAGAAAACGTTGGCTTGGGAAGGGAAGTACGGTTATCGCATGGATGCTTACCTCGGCGAGAAGCTTGGCGATCCCTGGCTCTCGAGCGGAATGCCCAGCGTCCTGGTAGGCCACCAGTTATGTTGGCAGTGCGATATCAGGGTTGAAAACTCACTGGAACAATCTTGAGATCAATATCCGGCCATGCTCGCTTGAGCGCCCATGCTGTGGTGGTCTACGGGGGATCAGCCTACTGAAAATGTGGAGACGCTCACACGACATACCGGACAAACAACGTCATAGCGACCTTGAACCACTATGGTCGGAATATGACGACTATGATGTATTGATGCACCAAGAGGGCGATAAGCGCAGTTCTTGGGATGGAGCTATGATGGACTTACATCTTGTCAATCGATTGCTTCTCAAGGAGCTGGCCTTCACGCATGAACCCCTATGTTTTTTTTTATTGTTAACAAAGAAGCTCAACTATTGTGCCAGGGCTACGAACCTCGTTGATGAAATAATGATTCTCGATACGAGCGAAAGCACTAGGAAATGAACCAACAAATGTAAGCAGTGCGGTCCGTCACTTCAAGACTTGCAAACGTACTTTGCCCAATCATCTTCAGCTGCCTTAGCAAGGTATTCCGGGTCGACGAACAACTTGGAGGTTGACATCCTAGTCAAGAATGTGGCATGAGAAAAATATTGCGGGGCATTGATAAACTATAGTGCTTACTCCCACTTAGACCACGCTCGTGCAGCCGTGATGCGGATTTTCTCGTCGTCTGAATTCAATAGCTTATGGTAAGCTTTCATCATGTTGCCACGCTCAGCCTCAGGCACCGGAGCGATGTATTCATCCCTAAGTTGGCAAGGTCAGAATAGATCCAGAAGTCCCAAATGCCTCGACTTGCCATGCATCTGGGAACAGATGCGATGTCCCATTCTAATAAAAAATCGAAATAAATTTTGAGGTTCTTTACTTAGCGATAATTGAGCACCTACTTGATAAAAGAAATCAAGTTCACTGTTGGAAAGCGTCAACAACTATGGGCGTTAATTGCGTTAATTGAACCACACACCTTTTGCGCAGAGTAAAGATACCACTTGTATTCAAACAAATCAGCTTGGGCAAGTACAGGCTGAGGTATGAGTCCTTACCGCAGGATGAGGGCTTTAACCCGATCTGGATGTGTTTGCGCGTAGGCAAGGGACAGAGTAGACCCCTGCAAGAGCGGTTGTAAGTTCGATCCTATTTGTCTTGAGGGCCGCTGGCCGCTTACCCAAGAACCACCAAAGACAATCCACTTATCGACGCCCAGTTTTTCTCGGATCTTCTCGATGTCAGCTACTAGATCCCAAGTGGTGTTGGCTTCGAGAGACGAGCTCCTAGAGTATATATTAGCGCATGGATGGAGTTTTACGAATGTGGCACGGACGGTTGAGACTTTCCGCAACCCCGTTGGTCAAAGAGAATAATCTTGTATTTCTCCGGGTTGAAGTAAGTGCGATCGCTAGGGCTTGTCCCACCACCCGGTCCACCTATGGTCCAGTGTCAATAAGATGCGTCGATATTTCGCGTTGTGGTTTCAATCACCGTGCAAGAAGATGACTGTGTATGACTATATGCTTTAGTATCATCATTCAGAGATACACTCGAGAAAACATACCTGGATTTCCACTTTTATTCCCGCTAACTTCGTAGCTTTAAATGTCGTTAAAATTACCCTAGGGATATAGAAAGTCCACATACTAGAGGGTATGCGGAGGTTCCTTCGATACATCAAGCATCCCAGTTTCGAAAGGAGTTCCTTCTGGGTATCCGGATGTTGCGGGAGCCATGTTTGAAAGCAGACGATTGATATTAGAAGTTCTGTTTATTGTAGTTGGAGTTCTTCTAGGATAAATTTCTCGGCGGGTGGCTTGTAAACTTGGAAAGATTGAAGAACGGAGCCAAGTCCTAAGCATTGCACAGATCACATGCAACGGACCGGTACCAAACAACCCAAGTCAGCCATCACAAGTTTGTCACTCAACTCCCTCGGCATATCAAGGTTAATTACTTGCAATGAGCCGAGAAGACGCATCGAAACTATTCAAGGATGGAATCGAGGCAATACTGAAAACTAAATCGAATCCTAACTCCTCGAACGGCGAAAATCTACTAATTCAAGCTAGACAACGCCTCGAACACGCCGCTGAACTGATAGAAGAAAACGACCCATGCTACAATGTTTACTCTCAAGCTTATGCCTCTGCTAGTGCTAGATGTATTCTTCAAGCAGATTGTTCCCCCGAAATTGATAGAACTATGTCCTCGTCGCCTTTATTTGAGGGTCTTTCGAACGAACACCAGCGTACCATCGACTTAGATATGCACGCAGCGGCACTAGACGCACTCTGGGATGGGATAGACAATGCTCGTGACCGTTTTAGTATATCTCATACTGAATTGTTCTCAAATCGTCTCCTTGCAAGCCATATATTTTCGTTCAGCAGGGCTATAGCATGTTCGTCGGAGAACATATACCTGCAATGCCTTTGGTATACATTTCGCGCAACTACGTTGTACTTGCGCGTGGATAGATATAACCCCGACGAGATTGCGCTCTGCATTGTGTCGATTAAAGAGATACTACGTCTCCGGTCGATCGTTAACCTCTCACCGCCAAACAACATGGATTCTACCTTGTTGCAGGTGCTACCAGATCTCCAACAGGACTTGTTACCATTCAAGCGGCGGCTATCATGGCTTGAATCACTGGCCAGTGCTTATATACATCGGTGAGCTTGTGCTTGCTGATCGGTTGACTCGCCTAACGTCGAGCCATATATAGGCACATAGCGGGTTTCAGAGAATATCTGGATCTCTACAATTCCACATCTGATCCAAACCACCTCGATTCCGCCATCGCAGAAGCCCGCGAAGCATTATCTTGGGGCCGCGATACGGGGTTATTGCCTGAGCTCCGATTTAAACTTCTCTTGGCACTTGGCCGGGCACTTCATGAAAGATACTTGCTAAAGCAACCCCTTGAAGATCTGGAAGACTCAGCTGAGTATCTCCGAGAAGCACTGGCATACCAACCAGCTCCTGCCGATCGATTACTCTTCTGTAAACAGTTGCTATCCACGGTAACCGCCGATCTAGCTAAGGAGCTTTCGGACGATCCAGAACCAGATGTGTGGCTAAAATCTCTAGTGCTCTGGCGGGAGAGTGTTGGACTAACAGGGCTTGAGGTCCCAGATCTCCTTGCGGAGAGACTTTATGAACTTGCAAACACTGCCTTTAAACTATATGATCGCTCTGATGAGGGTACTTCCGCTCATGTCTCTGAGGCAGTGGTATGTTTGGCGCGTGCCGCAAGCATCGCTACCAGTCCGCGCTTTTGCAGCCAGGTACTTTTTGCCCAATCTGGCATGCTTTACAAGCGATTTATTCAAGAAAACAATCGCGAAGACTTCAACGAGAGCCTCTATTCAAGTAACGAAGCCTGGCAAATAATTTGCCAAGTGCCAGAGCTGGCTCAACTGGATCTGCAATGGAGCGGGCTATACAGGCACGGCGCCATCATGTTGAGGAAAGTACAAGAGAATAGCCTAACGAACCTTGGAAAAAACACGGAGGATATTCAGCAGATCATAAAGCTTTTCGAGTCTATCATTCCGTTCCCGCATGCAAATCGCCTGAATGCGTTGAATCACCTAGGAAGAGCACATACTATGCTATATCTCTCCCGAGTACAAGCCGGCCAAGCTCCTATCCAATGTATTTCCTCCCTCGAGGAGGCCGTGAAGTATCACCAGATGGCTCTTGAGGGCACCCCACAAGACGAATTTACCATTATTCACCCTCGTTATACTTTCCTTGGTGCCGTCAATCACGAAATTTCGCGCATTCCAGAGCTAGATGATAGGTCTCGTGCACGATACCTTGAAACAGCAATTGACTATCTCCGGAAAGCAAACCACACGCAGAGTCTCAGTAGTTTCAAAAATCTAGCGGCTGCCCTCGAAGACCGCTACAAGATTCTAGGAAATTCTCAGGATCTTCATGAATGCATTTCGCTCTTGCAAACCCAGAATACTCCGCATGGCCCTCTAGTAGGTCATCCAAGGCAATTTTTCCAAGCTGCCACTCAACTTGTGCAAATCTGTCGCGATCACAATATCAAATCTCAGCTACTCCCTGCATATAGGCTTCTATTCAAAGCTCTGCGCCGAATATCGCACATGGGCTTGACCTCAGTTGCGCGACATCAAGCTCTCGTGGAAAACTCTGCTGGGCATGCATGCGATGCTGCAGCGGCAGCTCTAACAATCAATGACCCCAAAGCCGCCATTGAACTCTTGGAGGACGGTCGGAGCCTATTCTTCTCTCAGCTAGTTCCTATGCAAACAGATACCAAACGGATACGCGATGTTGATCCAAAACTTGCCTCAGATTTGGAGTCCGCTTTAGAAAAGGTTCAGCAATATTCAGTTGAAACAGATAGAAATGGCTATGAAGCAAGCCGTTACCACAGCGAGGGCGGCTTCGCCGAAGAGATAGACACGGATGCTATGGATGTCTCCCCTCAAAGCAGGGAGCTAAGACATTTCGCACACTGGTTGGAAACCTACGTGAATGAAATTCGAGAGCTACCCGGGCATGCCGATTTTATGAAACCAAAGCCTTTCTCTCGCCTTAAGGATGCTGCCCAGCACTGCCCAGCAGTATATATCAACGTCAGCCAATACCGATGCGATGCCATTATCCTCGGAAATCCGAATTACTCGTCGCAGATTACGGTTGTCCCACTCCCTATTTCTTCGTCTAAGATGTATGACTTGTCTCGGACTATGCAGACTACTGTTAAGCTACAAGGACGAGAAGTTCGAGACAACGACCTTGAATCCGTCAGGCATTTCGTCCGATCTCATTCAACGAAGCAGTCGCCAGCCACAATCATCAAGAATGTTCTCAAGCAGTTATGGGAGTATGTTGTTCACCCAATTCTCAAGGTGATGGGATGTCTGGTTAGTACTTCCCCATTATCTTCGCGCATATACTGACTCTTTTAGGCTTGTTCGTCTATAGAACGGACTGCATCTTAATCCCGAGAAGCTTCAGCGGGTATGCTGGTGCCCTGATGGGCCAGCCGCCACATCCCTCCCATTTCACGCTGCCGGCAATTATGATCTTGACTCAGAGCACTGGGCAACTACTCACATTGTTTCGTCTTACACTCCGACACTCTCCTCTCTTCTCCACGCCTATGAACGCAACTCAAACCTCAAACCTCAAGCTACTCGTATGCTCCTTGTTTCTCTGCCAGCGACACCTCCATCTAATCCTTTATCTTGTGTTAGAGAAGAGAGAGACGGAATCATTCGTACTATTGGGGCATCCAAAGGTCACAATCAGGTGGAGGTTACGGTATTGCATGATTCAGCCGGGCGGGTGGCTGATATCAAGTCGATGCTGCCAACACACCAGCTGTTACACCTAGCTTGCCATGGGAAGCAAGACAAGGATGACCCTTTGGAGAGCGCGATATTACTCCACGACGGGAACCTAACATTGCGTGATATCATCAGAATGCCCCTTCCATCAGCAGAACTTGTGTACTTGTCTGCGTGTCAGACCGCAACCGGTAAGTCGAATGGCCAATACCTGAATACTTGATATTTGAGATACTGATTAATCTACCAAGGTGATATCGACTCCCCCGATGAATCGTTGAGTCTTGCTGGAGGATTTCTTTTCTCAGGTTATCGAAGTGCGGTAGCTACAATGTGGTCGATTAACGATAGAGACGGAGCGGACGTTGCCACGGCATTTTATAAGCACTTAGTTAGGCAGAATGGACCGTTGGCTCTAGGCGCTGCTTTAGCACTCCACTGTGCTATCCAGGATCTAAGAAAAGCCAACCCAAACATAGATCTGGTTCGATGGATCCCGTTTATGTGCTTAGGGGCTACTGGGGGCACAAGATAATCCAGAAAAGCAATGCTTTTATAGTGCGTGCATGTAGTCCATCGATAATCAGTTAGCTGGCTGTATGCGCCCAAACAACTGGATTTATGTTAATCAGTCCCTGGCCTATGTGTGCAGAAAACACTGAAACACCGTTGAACTGGAGGTGATATCATTTCATAACAAATTACTACACTATCTTCATCAGATGAGAACATATTGGTGGCTGGATGTTATCATTATAGTAGCGTGTATCTCGATTGCATCAAAAGTACCCTGTATTTTTGGTTACATGATAGATAGTTGGATATTATAACTTGGCCTTCTTGTTTGTCTCTTCAATCCCCACAAAAAGTGATTTCATATCTCGGAGGCTTTCGACAATCTTTTCTTTAAATTCAGCAGTAGACGTAGTGGGGCTGGAGTGCTTAGTCTCAATTCCAAACTTAACCAGCTTCGGCCCTGCGAGGTCTTTCGAGTTCTGGTCAGCGCCAAGGCATATACGCATGACAATGCGACTCACAGTTTATACCGTAGCCATCGGGCCAGCCAGTACCGAATCTGTTTCCGCCTCATTCGTCAGAAACTATTACGCCAACTAGTATCAATGCTTACCCTGTTCCAAGGAACCGCTCTCCCGCGCTTAATCCACTTGTACTGAGTTTCCACTCTGCGCTCTTCGCGAATAGTTCATCCTCGAACAGCGGACTACTTTCTCCTGGACGAAGCATTTGCTTCAGACCAAACAAGTGTCGGTCGCACCCCTTTCCTGTCGAGGCATCACGGGTGTAAGAGTTATGGGACGTTGCTGCCTGCTGAAGTGCCGCTAGCTTTGCTTCCGGCTATATAAAGGTAAGCGCTAGTCAAACTTGAGGTAGCTGCTACCTACCGAAGCGAGAGGATCCACCATGGCCCTCACGAATGCCCTCGTGTCCGAACTGTATGTTCGGATTACGTCTGTGCGACCATGCTTGAAAAGCCGAGTTGATGCGGTCTCATAAGTGGCAGTAAATTCGCCTCGTTGTTTGTACCAAGCAAGTTGTATCGCAAGTTGAATATACGCATCGGGCGAGACTTTGGCTAGGAAGGTTAAATATATATTGTCAGCGAATAAAAGTCATTGGTCTGCCCACTTACCAGACTTTTTCATCCAATCGGCGGCATACTCTGAGAACCACAACTGGCTAGCATCTGAGTCCTCAACGATCGCCTTGGCTCGCCTTTCTGCCTCTTTAAATTCCTGTTCGATCTTCGGGTCTACAGCCCAGTCCAGCAACCTCCAGCCTTCCCCGCCTTCATTAGGGCCTACGTGCTCTACCCCGCCTAGCTTAGCTGGAGACTCGGCAAACGCAGCTATGTCCACTGGTTCCGCCAATACATATTCTATGATGATACTTGGTATGAGTGCGTCGCAAGGCGAGTGTTCGCCGTTCATGCCCGCACGCGAGTTGGACTCGATAGAGACAGTGAGGGATTTGTCGAACCACCGATTGAGTCCGTTGATCCCGGATGAAGTATTTCGAACTTGTGCGTCGAGAATAGGCTGTCTATGAGCGTCTGGTTTGGACGGCTGGATAGCATTTGGAGGGAGGGTATACGGGTCGAGGGAGATGGTGAAGAGGGCGGATTCGATTGTGTTGAACGAGTCGCGGTTTTGGTCAGAGAGTGTGAGAAGATATTCTCGGTTCTTCAAGCAATATTAAAATCCACACCATTAATAGACACATGACCTGACTTACCTGAGCCCATTGAGTCCTCTCATCAGCGGTCAATACGCCAATTCGCTTAGCTCGTTCTCCTTTTTCTTCGCGCTTTTGTACATCTTTGACAACTTCCCATAACCTGTGCTCGATCTCCTTGACGCCTACGTTGCGACCCGCACCGTCGTAAACTTGTATAGCGTAGCACCAGTCGTTTAGCATGACGTGAATGTGTCTCCCAGTCTTCTCGGATGGCTTGGCGTTGAGCATGTCGCATTCGGGTTTTGGAATACGAGTAAGATTGAAGAGTCTGCGAGCAGGACGGTTGAACCAAAGGCCTATGAGTATATGTGGACGTGGTTGCAAAGGTGTAGCAGATGAAAGGGTGTGTAGAGCAAAGAGAACGGACGAAAGTATGTGAGTACGAACCGAGTGTATTGGTGCATGCAAAACGGACCTGTGCGCGACGAATCTGGATGGATATCTTGCCTGTAGGCCATGGAATTGTTGTTCCCCCAAATCAGTATCGAATATGGAGCTGGAATCGAAGTGACTCACGCATCTAGGCGTTCTTTAAAATCCAAAAATCGACCCGCGAGCCATGCAGCACGCCGGATTTGCCACTCGCCCACCTCGCCGCCCGAGGGCAACTTGACAGCCGATTGTAGAGGCGTAGTGCCATCCTGCTTTCGAATATGCTCGGGGACAGTTGGATCGTCTTGGAAGAGGAGCCACCAGTTGGAGTTAATAAGGAGAGGTGCTCGCCATTCGTGGTAAGCTTTCTTGATCCACAGATTGTCATCTAGCCAATTGTTCTCCGAAGCACGATCAAGGTCTATCAAAGGGTCGGTCTCATTGTTCTCGATGCGCCTCGATGATCGAACCCTCACCTATCAACCTAGCCTGCGCAAGCCTCCCTATCCCGTTCTCAAATTCTTCGGCCATTTGTTGTCGTTTCCGCATCTCAGAGGCGGCATTAGCCTCACCCGCTTCGGCAATTAGAGGCTCAAGACTCTTCAGATATCGGTCAAGTGTAGGCCGTAGTTTAGGCACAGGTAACTTTGGCAGACTTCGTTGATTCGCGAAGGTCGGAGTGCGTTCAGACCGAGAGGGAGCGTAGAGTGCGAACATGTTACGACCAGACTGTTGGAGACGCGGAGTATGATACAGCGCTGGTCGTCGTAGCGTGAACATAGCCTCAGGCTACCGGTGTATGTATTGGTCAAGTGAGTTGGCCGCAAGCTGTCCCTTTTCAGCTGCTTTGGAAGGGGGAACCTCATGTGAGGTTGAGCGTGAAAGCCGGCATTAGCCTGCCGGTACCGGAACCCGGCGCTTATTTATGAGCTTCCAAGAGGCGCGTAATGTTGCTGGTTATTTAAGGGGCGCAATGGCTAAGTTTTTGATGATCGGAGACCGGATTCCGTCGCTCGACAACCATAGTCAACTTAGATGTCAGCGAATACAAAAGCGGCCTATCTCTTCGAATCTGGCGTACAAGCACTTCAAGACGCTGTTCGTGCGTCCTCTTCAGACCGCGAAGATCTCTTAATCGAGGCAGCTAGATATCTTGACCAAGCAGCCAATCTCTCCAGAGACGACTTGGGAAACAGCCGGACAGCATATGTGCAGCTTTGTGCTTCTGCTCGTGTAGCATGCCTGAGTACAATACAATGCGACTCTAACATTGACGACTTCATTTCGACGTCTTCTGTGATGGCAGGACTAGCTAAATTTGAGCCTCACATCATGCATGGCACTTCTGGAGCTCTAACTGACGTTGTTTTGGAGAGTTTCTGGGCCAGTTTGGATCAAATTTCTCTGCGAAATAGCCTTGGTGTTAGGAAAGGGCTAGTTGTTAGAGCGTTTAAGGACGGGCATTGGCCATCATTTGAAACAGCGTTGGTGTGTTCTTCAGGCAACGCTGGTATGGAAAGACTTTGGTACAGTTTAATTTCAATCGTGCTGTACCAAGAACTTAGTGTAGATCTGCCGGAGAAAATCATAAGGTGCATGAGGGCCATGGAACGTACGATAGAGCTTTCAGGCGAACCTACGCCCTCCTTCATATTCCTTGGAGAGCATGATTTGGTGTTCTCGCAAGCAATTTCAACTGTACAAGCAAAGTTATCCATGTTTCCCGCACGAATCTCTTGGCTGAAATCACTGGCTGATTATTATTCTCAACGGTGAGCAATTGAATACCGACTATCTTCATTGACTAACATGATTTAGGCTACAATCTAGTTTCAATGCATCAATGCAGCTCTATGAGTCGAATCTCGACCAATATCGCCACCTCAAAGACGCGATTCTCACAGTCGAATTAGCATCAGAGTGGACGCGGGAGATTCCTTCCTTGTCGAACCTCAGATTTGAACTTTTGGTTGCTCGAGCACTTGCACTGCGCAAAAGTTTCCACATCCATCATTGGACCGACGATCTCGAAATCTCGGCGGTCTCTCTTCGGGAAGCGCTTACATCCAAAACAGCTACTTCAAAGCAACTCTCGCTCTGCAAAGATTTACTTGCAGATGTCGGAAAGTTCCCCCAAGCGTGATCGAGCCTGATCATGTCAATTAACTTTATCATGTCGTGATCACGCGTTGATCATGTGGGTGTATGCGGCATGACCATGCATGGTCATGTCAATTCATGTCGCGTCGGCGCTTGGGTGAATGGAAGAGACTTTGGCTGCTTTGTGACTGCACCAGCACGCCATCACAACTACACTTAGCCACTAACCATGTCAGAACTTCGTCTTGGTCGCACAGATCGCCAAATAGAGTCTGTGGGACTCGGAGAATGCTTGATCTGTCGGTGGTGCTTCAACCGTAGAGGAAATGCTAATCACTCAGCGACTTGTCAAGCGTCAAAGATTGCTCGCGACGATGCCCTTAAGCTAATATCAAACCAGTACATCCATCTACCTGGAAATACAACCGTGAAACCTCCAGATGTCCTCGCATATGACTGGGTAATGGCGCAAAATATTGTGGCGCTTGGGCCGTCACTCCCGAATGTGAGAGTATCCAGCCCAGCTACCCAAGACTGTTCTATGTGGGATATGGAAGAACACGGCTAAGAGGGTAAGCAAATTTGTACATAAATTTAATTTATTTACAAAGAAGTGTAATCTACAGTTCTGGCGGAGACAAATGTACATAAAGAGACTCACGAGGCGGATTTAGATAACGAGGAGTTAGAAGGTATGTTTGTAAAATATATTTGTGTCTCCATTAATTGTTATAACATGCTTTAATTACTGTAGATGAAGGCTCGATTATTCTTGTTCACCCTCGCGCCCTGGTGAAATAGATCAACGGTGCCGTATTTCACAACGGTGCCCCCAGAAAACTACGCCGATCCGTAGCCTAGGTTGGATCAAGTTCAATCTCAAAGATTTCAGGCGAAACCCAGAGCAGGTGCATGAAAGCGCACCGCTTCCCAGCTTTGTCAAATTTGGGGTCATCAGTGGTAGGTTCGTCAACGTAGCGAGCACGACGCCGCTTGCTCTTGGCAGCAGTGGCCAGCTGGTCGCGCTCACGGGTCACATCGGTGAGCTGACGCTTTGGGTTGGTTCGTTCGAGCTGCAAACGAGCGATATACTACGAGATGGATGCCAGATTTTGTCAACACATGAGTATTTATGTTCATATTCAATCAGATTACTAACCTTTGCGTCTGCTCGGGGGTCGCATTTGGAGGTAGCGCCTCTTCTTCGTGATTTGCATTGTTATTGGGTGGGTTCTGAGCGCCAGGCTGGCCGTTGCCATTGCCTGCTTGCTAGTTCTGCAGGAGGTGGGCTCTCCGCTGGTTTGGCATTGTGAGAGTGCGCGAGAGGTGTCGGACGGCCCAAGTGGTCCATGCATACATCATCAAGGTGTGTCTATATCGAGCATACAATTCAAGTCTGCATACAGCGAAGCGCCGGCGCTTACCATCGGGTATATATTACCACGTGCTCCGCTCCACAGGTATACTCACTTCGACTCAACCACCACCACCGCCACTACTCCCATTTTACCACTAAGGCTCGATTTGTATATTATCTGACATACTCATATGGCTATACTACAGGGAGCACGAATAGCGAGCGACTATTTGTATGAAGGCTAAACTGTCAGGCTCGGTAAGCTCGTTCAAGTGTTGGGCCTGATACATATCTGACGTCAGAGTCTTTATATCAGCGTCGACTACTACACCATCGCCTGCCTCCCTTGTTGGCTTAAGTTCTTACTCGGCTAATATTGAACAATGACACGTAGAGCGTGGCACTAAGGTGAGTAAAAAATCCCATTGGCTTGGTGCGTGGCTTCAGGCTCGCGCCGTATTCATAATTTCCAGCAGCCTCGTCAAAGATTGGGCTTAGCATAGGTAAGTTATTTTGTGCAACGACCTTCCTTTCATTTTGGCTTATTCTGTTTCACTCCAGCACAGTAATTTGCTCATCGGAGAGTATGTGTGTTATCTCGAGTTCCCATTTTCCTATTGTACATATAGTTCTTAATACATCGTGATTTACATCTTATTTGCACGTAGTGTGGACAGCCGTGTAGGAAGGTAAATGATTTATTCTATTTTATTTGTTCAAAATGCCGTAGGACAATCATGCGTGATCATGCATGATCACGCATGAACATGTCTCCTCATGTCATATGACAAGATAACTCATGGTCATGCATGATCATTTCCTGTCAGACGACTCTACCAAAATCATGCCTCGGTCATGTGGGTGTGGCATGATCGGCATGATAACTATGTATCACGTGTTCTCATGCAAAAGTCGGGTTTCCGACAGACGTCTTAAACGACCTAGCCGCGTTCCTACCAGAATCACCTGAAAGGGACCCCAAAGAATTTTTGAAGTCACTCGAAGTCTGGCGAGAAGTTGTAGAGCTAACTACCGATTCAACTACACTACTGGCTAGGCGCCTTTTAGGACTCGGAAAAGCAGCGGAGAGTGTATATGGTTCGGACGCTGGGACACTGGCGCATCTAGTTGAAGCATCGAGCTGTTTAAGACAAGCAGCAGAGATCAAAACCAGCCCTTCTCTCCTAGCTGAAATACTATTCATTCATGCTCGTGTGCTCGCAAATCGAACGGACCATCCCCACTTCTCAGAATGTCTTCCGGTGGGATTTGCTGCTTTCCTAGTAGTGAAGCGAGATCCAAGCCTCCTCAATATTCCACTTTGTTCTTCTGGGTGCAGCGCACATGTAAACCGGCTACTTCAAGACGTTAGGGAGAATGCCACAAAAAGAGACCCTCGAACAAACATACAGCAACTACACGAGGCTATCGAGATCCTAGAATTCCTCATTTCTTCTGGAAATGAGGAAAAACATGTTTCTTCCTCCTTAAACCTTCTGGGGTCTGCGTATGAGCTGGTTTTTCGTATGCAAATTCGTCTAGGGGAGCCACTTAACAAGTGCACATCTACTCTCCGTACTGCTCTGCACACGGCTGAATCAGCACTCAAAGTCGAAGGTCGCCGTTTTCAAACACGGATATGCCATGCGCTAATTGCCTCTATTTACGACGAAATGTCACGTCTCCCCGATCAAGACAGCACGTCACAATCGAAGTATAACAACTTGGCCATCGAGCATTATGGTCTAGCGATCAATCACATTGAAAACTACATCAAGTTGACCAGTGCCCTAGAAAAGAGATACAAACTACATGGTTGGCGCCAGGACCTCGACGAATGTGTATCACGGTTGATCCTCCAAAACAAAGGACACAATACCGCGAAACATGGGTTCTACATGTCTTCTCAGCTAGTTCGTGTATGCTTGGAGAACAACGTACGGGACAAACTCCTCCCTGCATACAAACAAGTATTTCAAGCTTTGCGACGGATGTCAGGTCTCAATAATACCTCGATATCCAGGTACAGAGCATTATCCAACGCATCTGCGAGCTACGCTTGTGACGCTGCGGCTGCTGCACTCACAAATAATGACCCTGTTGCTGCTGTCGAATTGTTAGAGCAAGGTCGAGGCTGCTTTTTTGCTGAACAGCTCGCCGTCCAGACGGACGTCAACTATGTCAAGTCACTCGACCCTCTGCTAGGCGATGTGATAGAGGCTAAGCTTGCAAAAATCCAACAGTTCACCCAGGATACAGATACTCATACCGATGATGTTGCGAGTCCTGGACACTTCGAAGAGCTATACCAAGAGCGTATGCAGTTTGACGAAACACCTAGCAACATACGCCTTAGTTTAGCTGCACATGACCTAGAAGATTTTCTTGACCGAGTACGAAAGTTGCCCGGATATCAGGATCCTACGGAGCCCAAGCCATTTGAATCACTCAAGAAAGCAGCAGACCACTGTCCAATCGTCTACATCAACGTCAGCCAATTTCGCTGCGATGCTCTTATCCTTCAAGGACCACTCAAGCCTGACGTTCTCGTCGTACCTCTGCCATCATCTTACCCTGCAATCAGTAGCTTGTCCTTGACAATGCAGAAAGTTGTGCGCGCCCAAGGCCGAGAAGTCCGGGACTATAGACCAGATTCTACACGGCACTTTATTCGGTCAAGCTCTGCGTTGACGCCAGAGCAGCAAATCCAAAATGTGCTGAAACAGCTGTGGAGCATGATTGTTCGCCCTGTCTTCGTGGCCTTGGGTCTCATCGTGAGTCTCTCGAATAAATGTCTAGTCAGATTGCAGATGACTAAATTTATGAGCTCTAGAAATCCGGCGGCCGACTGGCGACCAATCCGTCAAACCTACCGCATATATGCTGGTGTCCTACAGGCCCAGCAGCTACTTTTCTTCCACTCCATGCCGCAGGGGATTATTCCCTCGGTCCAGAACATCGAGCAACTAGCCATGTCGTATCTTCATACACATCCACCGTCACCTCGCTCGTCCGAACCCTGGAACGGGACGCAAACCCGCATCCAAGCCTGCTCCTCATATCCTAACCGTCTTCGCCACCAGATATGCCATTGCCGCATGTGAATCAAGAGCGAGAAGCGATTACTGCGGCTGTTAATAAGGCACAAGGACAGGTCACCGTGCTCCACGACCAGGATGGATGTGTAGCGGACGTGACGGCATTGCTTCCGACACATTCTATTCTACATCTTGCCTGTCATGGTAAACAAGACAAAAACGACCCTTTGGAGAGTGCTGTACTGCTTTATGACGGCGAACTAAAACTGCGTGAGATCATCAGGACAAAGCTTCCTTCTGCCGAACTAGTATACTTATCTGCATGCCAAACTGCAGCCGGTGCGTACCACACCAACGTCTGATTATACGATGCCAAAACTGAACTATACAAATGTCTCTAGGGGACGCAAACACACCCGAAGAATCTCTCAATCTCGCCGCTGGGTTTCTGTTTGCCGGGTACAGAGGCGCAGTAGCCACAATGTGGTCCATCAACGACAAAGACGGCGCAGACGTTGCCAAATCCTTCTACGAACACCTACTCAAATTCGATGGACCTCCAGCCACAAACGCAGCGCTCGCACTACACTGCGCCATCCAAGATCTCATTCGAGCAAACCCAGACATCGGACTCATTCGATGGATCCCGTTTATGTATTTCGGAGTCACTCGAGGATCAGACACGTTGGTTATCTAACTCAAATGTCATGTATATGTATGCCAATAATAACCCTGTCCCCGGCAACAAGTGAATACAGTATACGTCGATACAGCAAGAAAAAATTTAAAAAAGGAAAAGAAATAATACGAAAAAAGCGAAAGCAAGAAACGTATCCGTCAAGGCGGTCGAGAAAACTCGGCAAACTCGGAATCTTCAATCTTGGGCTTAGACTCGGACGCGCTGGTTGGTAGTCGGAGCTCGAGCAAGTCCGAGTAGGTTGCTCGGTGGACGTATGATCGCACGTCGGGAGACGAGTCGAGAGACAGCTTCTCTAGACATTCAACCAACCACGCTGGACGTTGATTTCGTCTCGGCACATGTCGTTCTGGAACACACTAATCAGCCAAAAACCACAGACACGACCTGCCCAACACCACATACCACATGTCGCCGTCAAAAACCTCCCAAGCCCAATCCGTACATCAATCACAGTATGCGCAGCCAGCGGACCAACACTGCGACCCAACCGCGGGTCGTCCAAGATCCAACCGCCCTTTGGACTTTCCACCAGCGCTCGACAAGATGCAAGGAACCTACGTCACATCACAAGATCAGCTTCTCAAACAATCAAAGCCAAGCAACGGAAACACCCACGTCGTCTTGTGTCGATAGGCCCCAGACGCAGCGAGCGCAAACAGATCATCACGCGCGATCCGTGTATGCGCCTTGTCTTTCTCCAAAACTTCATGCAGCACAGGCACCTACGCCCCACAGAAAATCAACCTCTGCCCAGAAATCCCCAAAATGCGACTCGACTTACAGCAGCAACAACAGCCTCCCGTGTAGCCGCAACCCGATCCTCCAACCCGCTCCTAAATATCCGACACAGTATCGCCCCCTGGCGCTCCAACATCCTCCCCGCCTCCTTCAACTGCTTCGCAAACGTCTCGCGCTCCTTCCATCCAGACAAACTCCCACCACTCGCCCACGCCTCATCCAGCTTCTTCGCAATCTCTCCTCGTCCCCTCTCGTCCAGCGCCTCCAAAAGCGCAGGCAACGCACTTAGCGCTTTGAGCTTGGCATCTCGCTCACCCCCACTAACGCACGTCCACCAAACCGGTACGACATCCCTAAAAGCAGCGTCCGGCCCAACGATACGAGCAATCTCGCCCGTACTCGCAGCAAGCGTCGACCGAACCTTGGGTGTATGCCAACTCTCTTCCGCAAGATAGATATAATACCCCGACAGCCGCGCCCAACGAGCAGCTCCAAGCGTCTGCGCCACAGCCGGGAGATTAAACGCACAAATGAGCGCGCGATCCGGTTCCGGAAAGCTCGGCTCGGACGGAAAGTATGAACTCGGCTCGGCCCATATGTCCTCTGGAGGCGGAGTCGGCGCGGGCAATGATGCACGGATTTGGTTATGTTCTCCCTTGAGGAAAAAGTCCAAAAACTCTTCAGGTGGGCCACCTTTATCGTCCTTGAACGTGTGTATAACCTCGGCAAGGACTTGCAACGCCCCAGTTCGCACATTCTCGCCCTCGTCTTCGCACAGTCGGAGCATATGCCGCGCCGCAACCTCTCGTCGACGTTGTGGACCGAGTCGTCTGAGCACCGACGGAATCGCAAAGACCGACGCTTGTCGAACATGTGCTTCCGTATCGGTCATGAGCGTTTCCAAAATGGGGAGCTGTTTACCGTGTCAATATGCCAGGTGACTATTCAGAGAAAGAAAGGAACACACCAGAAAAGGCTCCACAGACCCTTCGCCCACCGCTTTAGCCAGCGTCCCGAGCGCATACGACGTCTCGCTCCGAACCCAATACACAGGGTCCGCCGAGACGCGCATAACCTCCTCGACAAAGAGCGTGTAAATCTCGTCATCGACAACACCTGACCCCACCAAACTATCAGTTACGTACCAAATGACAACCAGACTCGGCTTTTGCGGCGACTTTTGGTAGCTCAGCCTAGCATTGCAAAAGCCACCGCAAAACCAGCTCTGACCGTCCCTAAAAAGCAAAAAGACATACCACTCGAAGTCACAGCAGCAATCAAACTCATACTAGCCACCCTCCCAATCGCAGCTTCCTCCGCAGCCGCACCATCATCGATATATGCGTCCTCGCCAACAACCGTCGTATCACCTATTTCAGTCGCCGCCTCGTCTCCTCCCTGCTCGTTCGCATTTACGTTTACGTCAACCCCATTCATATCAACGCCCTCTTCGTCCCAATCCTCAGCATCTGCATAATCGTCCGGATCAATCCCAGACGTCGCAGCGCTCATCGTTGATAGTCCCCTCTGGATCCCAGGTCTAAGAAACTCGTTGCGGTCTGCATCGCTGCTATTTGCCGAATGCCACGATAGTTCGAGGTCATCTGTCTCTGTCCCAGGCGTCGAGGGTGCTGAGGATTTGAATCCCGGTATCGTGGAGGACTCGAATCCTGGTAGTGTCAACGACGAGTTCCGGATATAGTCTGCACCAATACCCGCAGGTGGCGAGATGGGTTCTGCAGGAGACGCAACGCTCGAGCGAGAACTGCTATCACCAGGCGAGAGTTCCGGAAGGTTAAGCGACGATCCCGACCCGCTAGCCATCGCCGCTCCATTGGCCATAATATCCCCACCCAACGGTCCAGCAGGCGCAGACCCAGACCGGGGCGTAGGCATATCGGCATAACTCCTCGAATTCACAGGAGTGGGCGTGAGGGCTGAATCAGACAGGGACCCCATGCTCAGATTCACAAAATCAGACGCGGGGAATGTGGGATGTTCTGTTGATCCAGCGGAAGGTGGAGCTCCAGATCCAACCATCTCTTCGAGCGCCTGGCCCTCGTCATACATCCCTTCCCCCTCCTGGCCGTATTCCTCCGCGTTCAGATCCAACCGACCGAGATCGACAATCACACCATAAATAATCTCCAGCTGGATCATCCGCGCCTCTTCAGGCCCCAACAGTCCAACGCTCCACTCTCCTACGGGGCGCATGGTCTCGGAGTACTGCGTATGCTGTACATCGGTCTGGTCCGGATGATTCACGATCCATCGTGTGCGACCGAGGAGTTCGACGACCGTTCCGCGTGCCATGGCGCTCACGCTTGGGATATTGGACAATAGAAGCGAGGCTAGGACGGCCGAGAAGGACTGGACTGATACGAGTGGGGGTTCTGTTGGGGGTGGAGCGTCTGGGTCTGGTTCAGGTGGAGCCGAATCGAGTTCTTGGTCTGTCACCCTACACGTCTGTTTGGAACAAATTAGATGGCGATAGAAACACATGAGATGGATGGCCACAGAGATTGAATAGAGAAAAGAAAACGTACGGTAAAGAACCACCAGATAATACCCAACAACTCGGCGACAAACGTCTCCTTGACGCGCTCCTCCTCATCGATCGCCAAACCGCCAAGCAACGGGAGCACATACTCGACCGCCTCGACGGGTGTAACCTCTTTGAGATACGTGGGCAAAGCGCGAGACATGAATATGCTGCATGTATAATTCCGAGCAGTTTCCGATTGGGCGTAAAAGGGTTAAATCGATGCGGCAAGTAAATTGAACCCGATCAAGATAGATTCAAGGTAGAGCAAAAGCCGGCGGGATACATACCGGTGGAAAGTAGCCTTGCTCTGGGTGTAGAGGTAGATACGTTCGAGCGCATTCAAGTGGTCGCCGCTCTCGAGCTGGATTTCTTGGCCTAGTGAACCGACCTCGGTGCATATGCCCTCGTTTTCTGGGTCGGGCGCAAACGGCGCACGTAGGCCGTCCCTGTACATAGATGAGACCCGAAATGAGAACCAGGAAAAAGATAGGAAACCTCACCGATTAGGAGCTTGGTCCTGGGGTGGAATCTCGAGCCGTAGATTCGGCGGCGAGCGCGGAGACGCACTCCCAGAGCTCGGCGCAGATAGTGATAAAGTCGTTGGCTTAGACTCGGTGAGAGTCGGAGATGACGTATGGACGACATTGGGCGCCGGGGCAGAGAACAGCAATGAAGCGGCGGCTAAGATGCGGTGTCAGCACAGGGGGGCGGGAGCTAGGAATGCAGTTACGAACGTTGGGCGGCCGAAGAAGCAGTTGGCCAAGCAGATGATGATGACGTCGTTGCCGGCGCATCGCCTCCCTCGAATGCCACCCCCCTCTCTGCTGTCGTCGGCGGCGGCGGGCTCAGTGCTATGCTCGGCGTTGCATCTTCACGAGTCGTCGACGGTGGCTGCAGCTTGGCCGATGACGTTGGCTGAAGTTTGGCCTCCGACACTGGCTGCGACTTGGTGTCTGAAACTTGCTGAAGCTTGGACGGCGAATGGGGCTGGGCAAGCAGCCCAATGCCCCCACTGAGAGCACGGGAAGAGGGTGGACGGGCGCCGGAAACATCATCGGCGGGAGCTACAGCAAACGATGGCGTTGGCTTGGGTGGATGTGCCAGATCACCCTCTCGCAGTGTCGTCGAGCCCACATCTGGCAACGAGAACGTGTGCCGACCCATCGAGCACGATAGCATGAGCCAAGGTCAGATGGAGTGGACGAGGGCAAGAACCAAGTGAGAAATACAAATAGCACAAACACGCACCGTTTCTCTGGGCATCGCGCGCTGCCCGTCTCGAGTCCATATAACACAACCCCACCGAGTTCTGGTCGAGCCCAGGATTAGTCCAGGCCTAATTACATTTCGCGCTTCCGCTCGCTTTCAGGGACCAGCAGGGTCTGTGCTATCCCGGGTTTAAATCGCACTCTATCGATTCCAGACAAACATGGTGTTCACATAGACTGCGCAAACAAACGAATACGAACAAAAAGAAAAAGAAAAACGGAAACCACTAAATCTTTCTACATCTCCAGCGGCTCGTGGCTGCGCGGTTCGAGCCGCTCTCCCGTCGCACGGCGCGCAAACCCGCCAGCCCCAGGCCCGCGAGGCTGCCGCATCACACCCGACTGACCCACCGCGTTCCCACCGAGCCCGTTGTCCGTTGCAGACGGAAGCGACGGCACAGGCGGCACACCCATCCCTACTCCACCGTACCCTCGATCGCCCCCAGCCGACCCCATCCCGCCGCTCCCAAACATATTCCCAAACGTCGTGGCCACAGACGGACGACGGGGCGATGCCGCGCTAATCGTCGCAAACCCTTCACGGATGTTCCCGTTGGACGCACGCGGCTGCAACCGGCTCGCCGACGGGGGCGTATGCAACGACTTCATATCCGGCATCGACTTTTTCACGCGCAAGGCCGGCGCAGTCGACGAAGGCGTCAAGTACGACGACGCCGCACGCGACAAAGTCTGCGAAGCGTGCCGCGTGATCGGAGTCTATCAAATTCGTCAGTCTCGCCAGCCTAGACTTTAAACCACACGCCACGCACCCGATTCTCGCGCTCGATCCGGGTCACAACCGCGTATCGGTTCTCACCCTCGCCAACCGAATAGTGATACACCCCAAGCTTCTGTGCGACCAAATGCACGACCCGACGTTGCTTCGGGCTCAGGCTGCGCGAAAACGCAAGCTCGTCCCGCATATGATCTTCCTTGAACACCAAGATGCGCGAATAGATCTCGAGCGTCGACGGATCGTTCATATCCAACTCGTTCGACGCAGACTTGGCCGACTGCTGCGAGGGCGTGGGAGTCGGCATTTGTACAGGCTGAGGGGGCGGAGGCGGGGGCGAATGCACCGGCGGGAGCTGCTGAAGCTGATGGCTCAGCCCAATCTGACCGGTCGAAAACGTCCGGCTGGGGGACAAATAAGATCCATTGTTGCCACCCATCGGCGTACCAAAATCGTCCCAGTCGTTGGCACCACCCGAAGCCGAAGAGGGCAACAGCTGCGTGCGCTCCTTTTCCATCTGCATCGAACGCATACGCCGAATCGCCTTTTCGCGCTCGATCCGCTCCTTTTCGCCCGCCTGGAGCACCTTTTTATACTCGACCCGCAACTTGCGGCCTTGGACGTCAAACCCGTTGAGCGCGGCTACTACAGCATCCGCATCGGCCGGCTGACGGAAATTGGCAAAAGCAAGGCCGCGGAACTGGCCCTGCGTGTCCAAATGGTAATTGAACGCGTACGGAGTCGGAATCGCCAACGAACTCTGAGGATGTAGTCAATACTCAACTCTGGTTTAAAAGACACGAAAAAAACGCACAATAATATCGAGCAACGTCTCGCGCTTGACAGTAAACGGGATATTCTTGATCACAATCGCCGTCGGTATGACCTCGTCATCGATCGGGCTCGCCAGACCACTCATGCCCATCGCCTGGGGAGTTTGCAAATGGTGGTGAGGCGGCGAGGTCCCGCCAGACGAAATATCACTCGTTTGAGGAGGCGAAAACGACCGCTCGTCGGGCGCGATTCCGCTTTGCTCGAGCCACGCCTATCACAGAAAAAAGACCAGTCAACGACAAAAATATATTTAAAAAATGTGACAACTCACAGACGGAAGCCCGGCTCGACTGGGTTTGTGCTTGAGCGGCGAAGTGGCAATGGTCGCGTTCTGCATGCCATGACCACCGCCGACACCGAGGTTCTGCGTCGGGGGCGACGTCGAGTAATGATAGCCCGCCGCAGCACGGACACCGTCAAACGTATTCGCGTGCTGCTCAAAGCGGCCAATGGACCGCGGCGGAGACGAGTTTTGCAGGCTCAGCTGCGACATATCCGGCATCTGGTTGTTCGACATGTAGGATAAAGAAAAAAAAACTAATAGAGTAGTGCTGTAGGTTTGTTGGTTGGATTATTAGATGCAAGCCAGATGCTCGTAAAGAAGATCGTCAGCGTCAAACGGAGAAAAAACGTTGGTCGTGAGTCGTGAAGCGGATGGATGTGGGATCGATACGAGCAACCTTGTGTCTTGCTTTGTTGAGCGGCAGGGTCCATCCCCCTTACCCCAGGTTACGTGTAACGCTGCGCTTATTTAGGTTAATTAGCTACTAGGTAAATTACATGCACGCATATATCGACAGAAACGAATCATGTCCTCATCGAACGCTGTCTATTAGGATTCGGAAGTGTCCCAGGCTCGATGCGCGGTGGACGTGGTCGAGAAGGCAGGGTTTTTGCATCGTTCGGGTCTCGTGCAGAGATTGACTCTACGTCCCGCTCGCTCATCGTTTTGGCTCGACGAACGCCAGACTCGCCTCTCGCATGCCACGGCACAAAATCGCCCTCTTGCCGACGAGGTCTAGTCGGAGTAAAAGGTGGAGAAGGAGGCAACTTGGACGGAGGAGACGGTGGATCCCTATCCCTCCCACCTCGCGCAAACCGCTCATACACAGGCGTAGGCGCATAATACCCAGATACCGTACTCCCAAATCCACCATGACCCGACGAATCCGTCCTCGACACCCGCTCAAACGCTCTTTGCACCGGCGGACGAGCAACTGGTATAGGCGTCGCTGGCACATCGTACAACTGGTATCCTCTCGCTGTCTGTCCCGCCTCCAGGTCTTGGCTTGGCGTAGGGTTGAGGAGTGACGAGATAGTGCTAAACGTAAACGGATCCCGGCCCATTGCAACTGGTGGAGGGGGCGCGAGCTGCGGAACGGGGGGAAGCGATTTGGGGCGTTCGAGGTCCACTTCGACCATTCCGTCAACTGAAACAGGGCCTGTGATACCAGGTGCAAAATCGGATGGGGGTGGTGTAGATTTGAGGGCGTATGGGAGCTCTCGAGCCATGAACGACCAGACGTCCAGCGGGGTTTTACCGCTTTGGCGAATGATCATCACGATCAGTATGAAACCGTGTATAACGACTGGTGTGAACGACGATCAATGAAAGCCAGGGTCAGATGAAAAGATACCTACGTGCTAGGGTGGCAAGTATGAGTAGTGCAATTATTGCTCCGCTGGCCGAGCATATGTTCCAGTCTGAATCTTTAAGTAAAGTGAGTATGGCGTGAGACTATGGGGCTAATATCTTACCCGCAATGG